>JZKD02S1673350.1:765321-791809 GCA_000966675.3 Picea glauca
TCTCTTCTCAGAGATAAGCTGCCACCATTCTAGCGAGTCTTTCACTCTGTATTTTTACAGTCTCTGTACATTTCTTTCATTAATAGAAATCATGTATTACTGTATCTCTGTGTTTGTGGTTGCATCTATGATATATTTCTGTTATATTACTGGATATACGCGATATCTCTGTGCATTTCTTTATTATATCTCCGCTCTCATTTCGTGCCGAAAATAATCCGGATCAGCCAAAGAAGTTTTTACCTTATTTCCATTACCAATCCTCCATGAAAATGGTCTTGAACTACTCTCTGATTTTAAACAAAATTGATCCACACATATCACTGACCACATTCACAAATGGCATCGACGACGTATTTTATGCAAAGCAGAAACCACCAAACAATAATGCCTTGATTGGTTTCTCGGATCAATTGTCTCTCTCCTCGGCAAATATGTGGTTTACACCTTCCCCCAATCTGAAGAAGAAGCCATCAACAAGGATCAACAATACGACCTCATCTATTCACAGTCAGGATACTTATACATAGTACTACCTAACCTCCCAATACCCCTACCATTTGGCCAGGACAAACCCGGGATGTCTCATTCAGTGGATGGATTGATTGGTACCACAACACACCACAATCCACACCCCCAACCACCACCTATGTATGGTACACCTCAATATCCTCTGGTATATGGAGGAACCCCTTATTATCCTCCTCCCCCTTATCAAAAACCATACCAGGTTTCCCTTCCTCCACCCATACGTGGACCCCCACTGGCACCCACAATGTGCAGAGTTGTCCAACCAAGTTCTGGTACCCCCTCTACCTCATCTTACACCCTAAGCACTAGTGAAATCACTACACCTTCCTATGTACCCTACGGATCATTTCCACAAAATAATCCATAATTTCCATTTCCTAGCCCTCCACAGCCCATGGCTCCACCACAAGGACACCCACATGCTGGGGTTAACTTTGTTCAACCCTCTCCCATTCAGCAATATCAAAATTTTGAACAACTGAATACAGAAAATATGACCCAACAGTTAAATAATGCCAAAAATAAAGGAAAAAACCGAAACAATAATAATCCAGGACTAGGAGGGAATCACCCCCAACAGAACCAACCTGTCAGAGGAAACTTGAAATAGGGAACCAGAACCCCCAAGAGGGAAATAAAAAAAAATTCTAAGGGAAGAATAAAAACAATCTTTGGGAAAACTTCCATTGTGCCCTTTGCGGTGGTGAGTATGGCCATTATAGTCATCATTTCCCTCAAATCGTTGACTTTAAATGAATGAAATAATATGGAAATGGACCATGTCCCCCAACACTGCCTACCCCTCTGCAAGGCCCTCAACAATATGTGTAGCAATCGCCCCCAGCCGTGATGCAAAACCCCATTCCACATCAACGGGTGATGAACACCCAACAGGAAATGCATCCTTCCCCACCACAGATGGGACAATATCCAAACCCTGACACTCCTACAAATCGCACTATCCTCCTCACTAGCAAGGAAGAAGTTCTTCTACAAACGCACAGTCGTCAATACAACGCACCCCCTGACTCGGCTCCGACTACCTCAAAAGCAGCCCCAGTCACAACTGGACCACCTTTGATGATTCCATGCCCAAATACTAAAACATCCCTTCATATTCCTCGCATCCCATTACGACGGAATGTCAACAACCCTTAGGCTAGGGTGGCACACAATTATAGTTTGGTCGATGAATTGGCACAATCTCCTACTGCCATGTCAGTTTATAAGTCCTTCAAACCTGTCCTACTCAATGGAAGTTATTACTTTCCTCCCTGGGGGAATTCGACCTTGGTGATACTTGACTCATCACCTTTGATATTGATAGTAGGAAACCTCGTCTCCCTGCTCTGGTGACTTTCCAAATACCAGTTAAAATCCAAAACATCATAGTTCATCATTGCATCATTGATGAAGGTGCATCCACATTCATCATGTCCAAAACCGTATGGAAAAAACTTGGCTCCCCCGAGCTCATATCATCCACCATCACTCTGCGAGCTTATGATGGACGACCATCCTCTCCTAAAGGGCTCTTTCAAAATGTCCCCATTGAACTCAAGGGCAAGACTATTCTCATTGACATTGAAGTTATCGATGCTCTTCTTGATTACCATATCTTGTTCGGGCGTAGCTACATGTACGCTATGAAGGATGTGGCCTCTTTCATGTTTCACACAATAATGTTCCCCGACAATGAGAAGAGTGTCACCATCGACCAAGTGTCACATTACGAGCCCAACCCTTCCTCCAACATCGATAACATCCTACCCTTTGTCCACACTAATCCCGATGCATACCCACTCATCGATATGGGCCCTAGCATTTTCAAAGACCCATCCTTGGTAGGGAAATACCATGGATCACCGTCACTCATACATCCCTCAACACAAGTATGTGTCATCTCATCCAATGGAACTGAAAACAGAGATACCATCCCTCCCACAGAGGCTTCTTTACTATCTGACGTCCCACTTGTCGCAGAGCTCCTTCCTCATGAATCCACTGAGAAATCTTCAGCTACACATGTTCCTGATTTCACCCTTCCCCAAGGCCACATCCCAGTTTGGGAGACAATCCCCCAAACCATTACTCAAATCCCCTTCTTTTACCCCCCACTGGGTGTACAAGATTTCCAGGTAGCCGCAACACTTACCCTTCCTAATATGGTGTTGGAAATTATAGTATGGTATCTACATCCACCTTCGATGGTCCCTCAACCATCCCTCCCTCCCCAAACAAAAGAATTCCCAATGTAGATTCCAATACTTACTCCAACTGCACCACCCTCAGCCCCACTCGCTAGTGCCACTACTACAGCCAGGGGAAGAAGGAAGAATAAAGAGCCCACCTCCCTACTTCCCCCACAAGTTCAGCCTCCTTGCGCACTATGTGAGAAAGACAAACACACCACTAAGAAATGTTCATCTCTCCCTGAGCTACGTAATTTAATTCAACTCCCTCGAGCAATGACGCCACTAGTCACTTCTCCCAGTTCACCTAATACTCCCACTACACCCCCTACTACAAGTAGAAAATGTCTTCGAACCAAATTTTCATGTGCCATATGTTCAGAGTATGGCCATTACACCCACCATTGCCTAACGCTACCTCAATTTTGGCATACGCTAACGGCAGTACGCCAGAGCTTTCAGCAAGAAACCCCTCCATCTGCGTCATCTCAAACACATGTCAATGACATCCACTATGTCACAACCTTAATAAATGAACATATGATATTCCCTTGCTCCCTCTGTGAGTCACTTGATCATTTCACCTACCAATGTCCTATGATCATTGAATACAGGTGTCGCCAAATGGCCCTTATTCAAAATCCTACACCCCCCCACTACCAGCATAACTAATGATTACCCCTACTCCATCACCTGATGTTGTTCATATCTTCTATCCCAAGCCTGAGGCACTCCCCACTCCTCCATGGTTCATGGATAGCCTATATGAGGTTTTACCCCTAAATCCCCCCAATTATCCAATTCATTTCCCCACATAAATTTTATGCCCGACTATGATTTTCAACCCATAGTATCTAGATATTTGGCTTATGTCGAGTGAACCATTGCAAACCCCTTGCGTTCTCTCCCCTACCTCTTCCCCACCAGAAGACAACCACATGGTGAAAATCACCAACATTACTCCCCTGGATCCCCTATATTCTCGATAGTTCCACTACGATGAAGACATCCTCAAGGAATTAACTACCCCTGATTTCCCATGGGATCCACTCCATCACAGAGCACTCTTTATTTCACAGGAAGCCTTTGTGTCTCCTAACCAAAACTCCATATACGCAATTGAAACCAAATATTTTATCCCATCAAGGCATATAGATTGGTTCAATAACTCTATCCATGCCCCTGACGCTTTTGAAGAAGGTAACATGGCTAACATTTCCCCCACCATCAAAATTGATATTTCCATCAAACCTAGAATCATAGAGGAAATCACCATAGGCGCTGCATGCTGTCTTGAAGAAATTATAGCTTACAAATCACTCTTCCAGGAATACCATGACATTTTTTCCCGGTCATACACAGAGATGCCTGACCTTGATCCCTCTATTGTTGAACATCATATAGACACATGGCATGATATCACACCTGTACAACAAAAGAAATGTCCACTACACCCATCCAAAGTGGCAACCATCAAATCCAAAATTGACAAATTACGCGTTGCAGGGTTCATATACCCCATCTCATATATGTCATGGGTCTCCAACCTCATCCCTGTTAACAAAAAACAAGACACTATCTGCATTTGTACGGACTTTCGCGATCTCAATAATGCCTGTCCCAAAGACAATTTTCCAACTCCCTTTATCGACCAATTTATCGATGATTGTTCTAGCCACAAGGATTTTTCCTTCATGGAAAGTTTCTCTGGCTACAACCAAATTCAGATTCACCCAGGCGATCAATATAAAACTGCATTTACTACCCCCTGGGTACTTTTGCATATCGTGTCATGCTTTTTGGCCTCAAGAACGCTAGTGCCACCTTTCAATGGGACATGAAATACATTTTTCATGATCTTGCTCATATCATCCTCGCATACTTGGACGACCTCACCTCTCGATCCAAGAAACACACTCAACATCTCAATGATTTACGAATCATCTTCCAAATGTGTTGTCAGTACAATATACGCTTGAACCCCCTCAAGTGCGTATTATGCGTCACCGTTGGATGCCTCCTTGGGTTCATCATTTCCTAACATGACATCATTGTGGACCCCCTCAAGGTCCAAGCCATCACAAAAATCCCCCCCCCTCGAACTTTACGCCAGCTGTAAAGCCTACAAGGCAAAGCTAACTTTTTACGCTGCTTTGCCCCCGATTACACCACTCGTGCACATAGTTTCATTCGCCTCTTACGTCACAATATCCCATTCAAATGAGATAAACATGCCCAAACCACTTTTGATGATATCAAAGAGGCACTCTCCAATTCCCCACTTATTAGTCCACTCGACTATAACTACGATTATATCCTTTACTTATCAGCCTCCGTCGTCTCAGTAACAGGAGTTCTCGTCCAATTAGGGGATGATGACCGTGAGCATGTAATTTACTATATTAGAAAAAATATTTTAGGGCCACCCTTGAAATACAATCACGAAGAGAAACTCACCCTTCCAATTTTCCTCACAGTCCAAAAACTATGCCATTACAGTCTGCTTCAAACTACCAAGGTCGTAGAAGATTCCTACCCCATGCAATACTTGCTCAGTCGTCGACAAATTAATGGTAAATTTGCCCGATGGATCATCAGCCTTCAGGAGTACGACCTCAAATTTTCAACACCCAAGAGAAAGAAATCCCTTGTCCTCACCAAATTCATTACGACATTTCCCTCCGATAGTACCAGCTCTCCCATTAACACATACTTTCCTGACAAACATCTATTTTACATCCCCACAGATGATCCTTGGTACGACGATATCCTCGTCTACCTCCAAACACAGAAGTTTGGAAACCACATGTACTGGGATGATCATCAACATATTCACCATTAGGCCCCTTTATACCTCCTTATCGATGATATATTATATCAACGAGGGGTCTACACCATACTTCGTCGATGTGTGACCATCGATGAAGCCGATAGAGTCTCGAATGACTGCCACAATGGTGCCTGCAGTGGTCACCTCTTGGGGATGTCCACTGCCCAGAAAATTATTTGAGAAGGCTATTTTTGGCCCACATTGTTTTATGATTGCATCCACACTGTGAAGTGATGTCACAAATGTCAGCTATATTCCAACAAAGCGTGAGAACGACCCACTCTTCTCTGCCCATTCATTACTGTCGACCCCTTTTTCCAATAGGGCATAGACTTCATGACTTGAAATCCTCCATCTAGAAATGGAAACAAATACATCGTCGTGGTAGGAACTTACTTCATCAAGTGGGCCAAAGCCATTCCTACCTTCAACAACACCGTTGACACTACAACACGTTTTTTATTTAACCATGTCATCTCCCGCTTTGGATTCCCACTACAATTTGTCTCCAATCACAGGAAACACTTTGAGAATGATATTTTCTTCCAACTCTCTTCCAGGTTAGGATTCTCACACGAGTTATCTTCCCCATACTACCCTCAGTCCAACAAATAGGTAGAGGTAGTCAACAAGGTCCTCAAAACTATGTTGCAGCACATGGTTAACAAACATAAGACCAATTGGCATCATATGTTGTTTTATGCACTGTGGGATTATTGCACTGCAGTTAAAATTGCCACTGGTTTTACACCATTTCATCTTGTCCATGGGGTTGAGGCCATTCTCCTCATCAAGTGAAAAATCCCCACCTTAAGCACCGCTATTGAGATATTACCCGACACTGCTCCAATGGAGCAACGTTTGTTGAAAGTAGATTCGTTGGATGAAGACCATCGTTCTTCATTACAGAAAAATGAGGCAGCCAAAAAATGGTTGAAGTCCACCTTTGGTCGCCATGTCAACCTTTGCTCATTCAATGAAGGCAACCATGTCCTTTCTTATGAAATCGCTCACGATACCCTCAGCCATGGAAAATTCGAGTCATTATGGCATTGACCTTACATCATCCAACATTGCCTCACTAAAGGCGCATACATCCTGGCCTCTCTCGAAGGCCACCCTCTCAAAGAACACATCAATGGGATGTACTTAATGAATTTTTATGCCTGAGCGTAGCCATTCTACACTAGGATCTTTCTTTTTGTACACATCTTGTATCTTTTCTAATCTTCTTTTTCCCTCCATGAATTGTGTCTAATCTACCATTTATGTTCTTGACAGATTCCTCCTCCATCGGCCTACCACATCGGTTACGCCAACAGAACTAGCCAATGGAAATAGAATCTCGATTCGGCTGCATGGGCCCTCTATTCCCCCTCACATGACCTGCTCCACTCCAACAACATATGTTTGGGCTCAACAACCAATAACCAATCATAATACACTGTCTTCATTGGCCTCCTTTCCAAGGCCAGTGACCGCCATAATCGTCACCTTAGCGTCTTACTAGATTCTCAACTCATGGTCCTTCAACTCAACAATGTGTACTGTGTCCGCGATCCTTGCCTCTTCCACAAATACCTGCAAGTTAGAATTTTATCTTGACATTTTGATTCCATCACATTTACACATATTCCAAAACAATTCAATCAAATAGAATATAATATGGCTAACCTAGTGTTAGATTGGCATTTATCACATCAATATACCATTACACATACATAAACCATCAAAATTTTGTCACAACATATAGATCCAAAATGTATATCCATATATATATATATATATATATATATATATATATAGAGAGAGAGAGAGAGAGAGAGAGATCAATATGCCATCAATGTTTACAAAAAATAGTACAACATGTCCAACATCCGTAGGCAGTTAACCATCTCACCCTTATAGGTACAAAATAGATGCCACATCACCATATACAAAATGGGATCACAAGCCTATATAAATAAAAAAATACATATACAGAGGCACTCATGGCACCTCTATATCTCCACCACCTGGTCTTCTCCCTGGAGGAGGTGCCCCACTAGCTAGGGTTCCCTCGGGTCCTGGGGGTAGCCACCCAGTCATAGTCTCCCCCGCTACAGCTTCTCTGTGGATCAGGGTTCACAAATCCACTGGAAGCCCCACACATTTCTCCAATACTCCCTCATCCTATATCCATGTCCACATGTCCTCAAACACTCCCTATAGTATCGCCTTGAATTAGCGGCAAAAATCCTTGAACTCTCCACCGGCCCCCACTGTAGGAGCATGTCAAGGCCCTACACCAAGGTCATCATATCGACGTCTCCTGCCTACTCTCTCATTAGAATCTAGCCTCGCACCAACCTCATCCCATCGTCATCTCTCCCCTGCCCGTTGTGGTCTCATGAGGCCCTAATGAGTCGGTGCTTTGACCAACTCAACCTCTCATTTGCAAGGTCCCACATACGCATACACAACAAAAAAATGATAGCATCAACATCCATCCATACATAAAACATATTCTATACTATCTAGGAATCAAAGAATCAAATACATCAAAATACCTCTACAGTCAAGCACATCTCCAAGGGGTAGCACCATCTCTCAGTCTTCCCAGAAATCCACCCCACTATATGGGAGCTAGAGTATGATCTGTGGAATCTGACGCCACAGTCATGAAAGATCAGTTGTAAAGTAATTCCCACCCTCCCCATCCCCATGTTGAACTAAGAACGTTTCCCACCACTTAAATCGTGGCTCTCGCACCCCAGGCATGTCCAACAAAACTCTCAGGCACAACATGGGCACCCTTTCCAAAAACCAAGCCACCAAGATAGACCCAAAGGAGAAATCCCCTAAGTCTACATCTCGACACCTGTTGAGCTACCCCACCATATTGTCATGTAGCATCAAACTCTAGGCAAAATTATCACCACTCAGTGCCCTCTGCATGATCCTCAACTGACCACCACTGATTTGCTGAGTAGCTAAAGAGCCATAAACCCTCACAATCATCATTTCCATGCAACGATGCAAAAGGGTGTCCATCACCCGAATCCTCACCACCGAGCCCGACATGAATTCCTCTCCAGAACAATACGTATGGGCCAAGTCAACCAACTGATCATCTCCGGGTAACACGAGCTCCGTAGGTAGCGGGGTTCCCAGAAAAGGGAGCCCAATCAAGAAATACACATCCTCTGTCGCAGAGAATGCAAGATTCTCACCTCGCACAATGAAGCACTGTAGATGAGGGCTCCACATTGAGATCAGAAACTGCAGCAGGTACTCATGTGCCTGCACCAGTGAATAATCAAAAACTTTAGCAACCCACAGGTTGCCAAAGGTCCCCGTACAGTTGACTCCTCATCTCTCACTATCTCTCTCAGGCGCACCCAATATCTCTCCTGCTAGTGGACTGGAATCATCAACTGGTCACCTACATCCACATATAAAGTACTCAATCAGACATCACAGCCCATAAAAACACCAAAATCTCCAAAAAATATAAGTTTATTTACACCCTTCATCTTTGCCTCAAGGGCGCAGTTGTTTTCCCCATAGGTGCACACATATGCGTTCCTATTCATCCCACAATTGCGCACTCATGCACAAGTGTCGGAGATACAGGGGCACACGCATACACCCCTATCACACATACAAATGTGCATTCTAGCGTGCTTGTTCGCTACATAGTTGCGCACACATGCGCAACTATCCAGAACACAGTTGCGCACGCATGTGCAACTGTGCTTTGAACATGCACGCTTCTAATGTGTGCCTATTTTCCGCATTCGGGTGCCCCCATGCACAGATATCCCAATTACAGCCGCGCACTCATGCACATGAATCATTTGATCGCTCGTGCACTAGGGGGCCCACCCTCACAAAGTCCTTTTGTACGACCATCCATACGGTCGTACCCAAAAAAGAAATCCTAATTACTATGCAAGAGGATATGACCACTAACTTGGCACTCACTAGTCCTAGATCAGTTGGCTCAATCTCTTGGTATCTCCAAATATCCTATAAAAACCTCTCGTCAACTCACTAAGACAATAGGTACAAATGAGGTGGCATTGTGGGCCCTACAACTATATATGGTCCATTTTTCCAAAACATCCATGGTCAATTACAAGAGCTTCGGTTCTCCATTTTTCAATCCGTCTTCAGCCACAAGATCAAGATCCCCCCCCCTACACAGTCACATCCCCTAGATCACCATCCATCCTCAGCCCCAGCGGATGAATTTTTCTCCCATCCTGCCCAGGTACGCATGCTTATATTCACAAATGATTGAATAATTGTTATATGTTCTTTATCTTCAGATATTCTTCACGTCGGGTACGCGGTTTTCATATGTGCAGGTACTTGGTCATCATAAATTAGCATTGCCCCTTCAAGTATATCATCGACACTGGCATATAATCATTCCCTCTGAATATAAATTGCATATCCCAGTTACACCCTCCGATATTTGCCTCTAGGGTCCCCCATCCAGCTTTGCAGTACTCACACCTCCACTGCATTTCAGTTCTTTAAACAGGTAGCACTCTCTCACACATGAGTTGTCCCAATTTTAGTCCCCTATGACACTTTGACACTCATGTTGTTTTCACCCCCTAGGGCCGGGAATCCCAATAGTCTTCACATTCCCAAGAATCAACCACATGCTCCTTCTCCTCATTTTTGATAGCTTCCCCATAATGGACTCTCGGGTAATCTCATTACAGTTCCCATTTAACTGCACCTTCATAGTATCATTAACCCTCCATTTCATCCACCCTCAGTTTTCCCATCTATATATTGTCCTCCATTCATTTCCCTAATACAGAAACCCACCTATGGGGGGCCCACCTTCCACCTGTTTTCCAAGCAACTTGCGCCCTGATCAGCCAAGCCATATTACATTGGGGCACCCGTTTCTGTATCTGCACACTTATCCCAACTTATTCTTTATTCATTTGGTAATTGTACAAAACCTTTGTTTTTAGCATTTACATATCTTTATGATTGTCTCCTTTAGTGACCTTTTTTTTTCAGCAAATCAACCCTTGTCTCCCTTGGTTGGGGCATTTTTCACCTCCTACCCTTGTTGACATCATCCATAAACCCCAAGTATATTATAACCCATACACCTCTGATCTCTACGTTTGTCCATTTTGTCACGCCTCTGGCACAATTTACCCAAGCCTAGTTGTCCCCTTGACACTAGATCTAGTCTCATGGTTGCTGCCACTCATACTTTACATATATCCCCAACCAAGGGAAGACTTGAGTCTCACCACTTCTTGAATTGTTCCATGTTCCCCATCAGTCCCTGATCTTCTCCAGTAGATTTCATGAAGCCCTTCACTTCTTGGCATCGCATCTCCATTTCTGTCAACATCAACACAATTTCCAGATGGGCGACAATATCTTGACTCTCATTACCTTCACAATGAGGAGTCTCGGGCTGCATAGAGAGAACCATAATTTGTCTCTTCTGTCATTGACCCCCATGACATTTGACTTCAACACTTTCTCATGTTGCAGTGGGTCTTACTTTGTGACTATTTCAGTTGTTTTTATATTTTCTGAAGACCTCTGAAAATTGTTGGACCATCAATGTCCGCGAATCCTCGACACTTATTATAGGTGTCATCACCTCTTTTTAGAGTTTTTTCACCATCAAAATTATCCTTTGCTATTATCAACACGCCCCTGCGGGTGTTGTAGTCATCTACACCAACACACAATTTTAGTTACTATCTTATACATTCTTGAGTTACATGACACGAGTGTGGGGCATGCCCGCCTCATTTGTACATAGTTTTATTTTTCCACACCTTGTGAAAGGTTTGGGTCCTACAGGTTCCCCTCTCCCTCCAATGGGTCGTTCTTGCAAATCCCCTCAACACTATTTCTTACACAGGTACTCTTAGTAGAAGAAACATTGATGTATTTAGGTTATATGTATGCTCCTAACCTCATACATCAGGGGGCATATGTTATCACTAAAATTTCGTCTGCAAATGGTTATAGGAATCCAGCATATCCAAACACCTATTAGTTCATCCATGGCCCAAAAAATGCATTTCTAAAGGGCACAAAACTATACAACTAGTTATAAAATCAGCATGCTCTTAGAATACATAGGAAGCATGTGCACATGCACCAGTGGAAAATGCTGGAAAAGTGCACATGCGCCCGATGCGCGACTGTGGATGAAAAAAACCGCACACACCTCAGAACAATGCATTTATGATTTTGGTCGGCTTCCCACCCACTTCTGGTTCAGCTCCCAAGTCGATTTGACCCTCAAATCTGAACTGAATCCGAGTGGGGGGTTGGTCAAAGACCTAGGGGTGCCCTAAATGGCTCCTTGTTCACACTAAAGATTGGTTGAATAATGCCTCAAAGCTTTGATATAAAAAGAGACGATGGGTGCAATATATTTCCAAGAATCTATTTGTATTGTTATGTTGCCTATATTCTCTTGTAAGGAACCTCTTTCCTCATTGGATCATACAAGCATCATTTCATTGAGCTATTCACATCACCTCTTGAATGAATGTGCTTTGGATTTCTTCACCATTTCCTTCTAGTTTTCTATTTGTAAGAAGAGCTCAATATTTGGGGGTTCAAGAGCCCTCCATTGGAGGAAGAGGGGACCCATAAGTCTCCCTTTATCATTGGTGTTTTCCCACTAATACAATCTATCCATTGATGTCATAAATGTTGTTTATTTTTTATTCTAATATCCTTATACACTCTAGTTTAATTTCTTTTATTTTTATTAGCTTAGTTGTTTGTTTATTTCTTATTCTTGATGTTTCTAACTCTTGAATTCATCTCTGTCCTGTCTAGCTAACTCAACTGGACTCGTAAGTGTCCTTCTTTTTCTAATTTAGGTGACAAAAAGGATACAACAACAGTGATTTGGGCCTTGGGTTTTATAAGCAGTGGATATTAGGAGATTTTTTGTGCAAATGGATAAGATGCAGAGTTCGAAGTTTGAAGTTGAAAAGTTCAGAGGTAAAAACAACTTTGAGCTCTAGAATCTTAATATGTGGGATTTACTAGTGCAACAAGGGTTGCAAAAAGAATTGGTAGGAAAGTCAAAGAAACCAACAGCCATGACGGAATGGAAATGGGAGGATCTAGATGCGAAAGCTCTTGGCATCATTCGTTTATGTCTGGCAGATGAGGTTTTGTTTAATATTGTAAGAGAGGATACAACATCAGGCTTATGGAGCAAGTTGGAAAGTCTATATATGATGAAGTCCTTGACAAGCAGAATCTACTTGAAGAGACAGTTGTACAGTTTATTTTTGAAGGTACAAACGTTGCTGACCATTTAAATACCTTCAATACCCTCATAGTTCAATTGACTAGTATGGAAGTTGAATTCGAAGATGAAGATAAGGCTATTACACTATTTTTTCCATTGTGTGAGTCTTGGGATAATCTAGTCACCTCTATTATATTTAGCTCAACAGATGTTTTAGATTATGACTCTGTTGTGGGAGCTTTATTGGCTAAGGAGATGAGGAGAAAATCTAGTAAAGAAACCTCAACTTCAGAGGCGATGTTGATCAGAGGTCGAACCACAGAGAAGAATGAGAGAAGTTATTTCTGATCTAAGTCAAGACACAGAAAGGGTAAAGCAAAATGTTGGTATTGTGTAAAAACAAGATATCTCAAGAAATATTGTTGGAAGAGAAAGGAATCTGAGGAAAAATCTCCGAAGGAAGCAAATTTGGCTGTAAAAAATTCAGGTATAATTGATCACGTTTTATCCATTTCTAGTAATTTAAAATATCAAGAAGAATGGTAGTTATATTCAGGTGCCTTCCAGTACATGTGCTCACATAGAAATTGGTTCTTTTCTTACCAATATGTTGATGAGGGTGTATTGTTTATGGGAAATGGTATTCCATGTAAAACTGTTGGGGTTGGAAGTATTAGAATCAGGATCTTTGATTGTATTGTTAGGGAATTAACATATGTTATATATGTACTTGAGATTAAATCAAATGTTATTTCATTAGGATTTTTGGATTCTTGTGGATATAAGTATACAGGTCAAGGTGGATCTCTCATAGTGTCGAAAGGTAATTTAGTAGTGATGAAGGCAACAAAGGTTGATAACCTTTATAAGATGGAAGGCAGTACTAAAGTAGCATATGAAGTGATAAATGTATCTTATTGCTTATGGAATAAGCATCAAGGTCATAAGAGTAAGAAATAATTGCAAGTACAGGTAAGCGGTAAATAATTTCCAGACTTAAAATCTTTGTTCCTGAATTCTTGTTTGTTTTATATCTTTGCAAGTTATGATTATGGTATAAAGGGATGTTGTGTGTGAGATCCTAATTCTCACAAGGTCATCATTGATAGAGATATAGTATGTATGGAAAAACCAAATGAGTTGATTCAAGATCGCAACAGTAAATTTGTTTGCATGCTAGATAATTCATTCTATGGTCTATTGGTACGCAGACAAATATACAAGAGGTTTGAATCCTTCATAACGAGTCATGATTTATCAAAGGAAAGGAATGACTATATAGTTTATAGTGCATTCACAGTCTTGATGTTATTTGTTGATGATATGCTCGATGCAAGTAGAAGCATGGATAAAATCAGTAAGAAAATGACTCAGGTGGACAAGACAATTCAGATGAGGGATCAAGGAGCATAAAAACAAATTATGGGCATAGAAGTACACAGATAAGGTACAAATGACTATACAATTTATAGTACATTCCCAGTCTTGATGTTCTTTGCTGATGGTATGCTCGATGAAAGCTGAAGCATGGATAAAATCAATAAGAAAATGACTCAGGTGGATAGAACAATTCAGATGAGGGATCAAGGAGTAGAAAAACAAATTTTGGGCATGGAAGTGAACATAGATGGTAATGGGAAGGTGTGGTTGCAGTTCAATATGAACATTGTAAAACCAGTTTATATCCCTCTTGCTTTCCATTATAAGTTTTCTTCAAGCATAGGGCATGTTTATAAAGAAGAAAATGTTATGTCTCGTGTAAGTTCAGTAGCAGGTCTGTTGTATGCAATGAAATGGTTAAGACCAGATGTTTCACATGCTAATGATGTTGTCAAAAACGTGACAGATTCAGGTGTTGCAGTGAAATGGGTGCTTCAACATATGAGAAGCAAAAATTTCACCTATAATGGTTACACCAAGATGGTATGTGATAATTGTAATGTATATTTTACATGTATTTTGGATAGGAGGAGATCTATCACTAAATGTGTCTCACAACACAGTTGTGGAAGACATGTTGGAGGTGGAGTGACCCCTCAGGAAATCCAAACTCGTGCAAGTCACACAGGCGAGATCATGAAACTAGTTTTATTAGAGAAGTTGCAGTGGTGGTTGGCTTCTCTTGGCTTGCAACAAAGGTGATGAACAAAAGGAGGAACCAAGGTATCAGGTTAATTGTTGTCAAGGTGGATATTGTTGGGATTTGGTGACAACCAATTACCAAGAAAAGATTTGGATCCTATTATTCTACGTTGGTTACAACCAAATACACCAAGTTAAAATATGGATAGGGATTGCATTTAATATTCAGTTTCTTGTGTGAATGTATAAATTCATGTAAGCCCACAGAGGCAAATATGACTGTGAGATGACTAAGTGTGAGAGACTGAGAGAGAACTTGAAAATCTGATGTAATCTCCATAATCTAAATAATAAGACATCCGATGCCTATGCTTGGTGGACAAAGCCCAACGTTTGGGTGAACCACGTGAAATCCTTGTGTCTATTTCTTATGTGTGTAATTTTTAATTATCATTGAGAATTGTGTTTTCCGCATTGACAATTCTAACAAGTTGTATCAGAGCTGGTTAGAGCTGGTTGAAGGAGCATCAAATTATCAGAGAAGCCGCAAGTGAAATCTATGTGAGGGTGCATCAATTTATACATCCCCACAGGTCCCTCCTCTCAAAGGGTGCGGGGACTTATTACTCATTCTTACACCCGTGAATAATTTGTGAAATTTTCGCAGTTGATTATGAGGAACAATGCGTATATCTTTCACGATTTTCGTAATCCAGTGTGTCGGGAGGTGCAGACTCCCAGCACTCCATTGTTGTGTGAGGTGCGACATCTCTCGTAAATCCAAAGTCATGACGGATCCCTAAAATTCAACAGATAAATAATTTCTTAAGGTATGAAGAATTTATGAAAAACTTAAGCTATGAACTATTTTGCACAAGTCACGTGGAGGTGGTTTTTTTAAAATATATGAAAAGGTGTGAAGAGGTATGAGAGTTGACTTTTAATTAAGAATGAAATACTCCTTTTTTAAAAGAATCGTATAAGAGTGAGGATGGTTTTTTAATAAAAGGGTGGAAGAATTTAAAAGGTGGATGTTTTAAAAAGTGAATATTTTTCTTTATAAAAGTTTTTTATTAAAACGTTTTGTATTATTAAAAGTGTTTTTTTTGGATTAAACCTTTTGTGCTTATCATTTAACCTTATTTTATTAAGTATACACCTTTAACCTTATTTATAATTCCTCCACATTTAAAAGGATTTTTTATAAGTAGTGATTTGGGCCTTGGGTTTTATAAGCAGTGGATTTTAGGAGATTTTTTGTGCAAATGGCTAAGATGCAGGTTCAAAGATTGAATTTGAAAATTTCAGCGGTAGAAACAACTTTCAGCTCTAAAATCTTAATATGTGGGATTTAATCATGCAACAAGGGTTGAAAAAAGAATTGGCAGGAAGTCAAAGAAACCAACATCCATGACATAATGGGAATGGGAAGATCTGGATGCAAAATCTCTTAGCACCATTCGTTTATGTTTGGGGGATGAGGTTCTATTTAATATCGTAGGAGAGGATACAATGTCATGCTTATGGAGCAAGTTGGAAAGTCTATATATGACAAAGTCCTTGACAAGAAGAATCTACTTGAATAGACAGTAGTACAATTTGTGGATGAAGGAAGGTACAAAAGTTGTTGACCATTTAAATACCTTCAATACCCTCGTAGTTCAATTGACTAGTATGGAAGTTAAATTCGAAGATGAATATAAGGATATTACACTATTGTGTTAATTTCTTGAGTCTTGGGATAATATAGTCACCTCTATTAGCTTTATCTCAACAAAGGTTTTATATTATGACTCTATTGTGGGAGATTTGTTGGCTGAGGAGATGAGGAGAAAATATAGTAAAGAAACCTCAACTTCAGAGGCGATGTTGATCAGAGGTTGAACCACATAGAATAATGAGATAATTTATTTTTGATCTACTTCAAGACACAGAAAAGGTAAAGCAAAATGTTGGTACTATGGAAAAACTAGACATCTCAAGAAATATTGTTGGAAGAGAAAGGAATCCGAGGAAAACTCTACAAAGGAATCAAATTTGGTTGTAACAAATTCAGGTATAATTGATCATGTTTTATCCATTTCTAGTAATTTAAAATATCAATAAGAATGGCAGTTAGATTCACGTGCCTCCCACCACATGTGCTCACATGGAAATTGGTTATTTTCTTACCAATCTTTTGATGAGGGTGAAGTGTTTATGGGAAATGATATTCCATATAAAACTGTTGGGGTTGGCAGTATTAGAATCAGGATGTTCGATGGTATTGTTAGGTAATTAAAGGATGTTAGATATGTACCTGATCTTAAATCAAATTTGATTTCATTGGGAGTGTTGTGTTCTTGTGGATATAAGTATACAGGTCAAGGTGGAGCTCTCACAGTGTCAAAAGATAATTTAGTAGTGGTCAAGGAAACAAAGGTTGATAACCTTTATAAGCTGGAAGGAAGTACTAAAGTAGCATATGAAGTGACAGGTGTCTTTTATCGTTTATGGCACAAGCATCAAGGTCATACGAGCAAGAAAGAATTGCAGGTACTGGTAAGTAGTAAATCATTTTCACACTTAAAATCTTTGTTTCTGAATTCCTCCTTGTTTTATATCTCTGTAAGTTATGATGATGGTATAAAGGGATGTTGTGTGTGGGATCCTACTTCTCACAAGGTCATCATTGACATAGATATAGTATGTATGGAACAACCAAAAGGGTTGATTCAAGATCGCAACAGTAAATTTGTTTGCATGCGAGATAATTCATTGTATGGCCTATTGGTACCCAGGAAAATATACAATAGGTTTGAATCCTTCATAGTGAGTCAGGATTTATCAAAGGGTAGGAATGACTATATAGTTTATAGTACATTCATAGTCTTGATGTTATTTACTGATGATATGCTCGATGCAAGCAAAAGCATGGATACAATCAATAAGAAAATGACTCAGGTGGTCAGGACAATTCAGATGAGGGATCAAGGAGCAGAAAAGAAAATTATGGGCATGGAAGTACATAGATATGGTAATGGTAAGTTGTGGTTGGAGTTGAGTATGAACATTGTAAAACTAGTTTTTATCCCTCTTGATTTCCATTATAATTTTTCTTCAAGCATAGGGCTTGTTTATAAACAAGAAAAGGTTATGTCTCGTGTAAGTTCAATAGGAGGTATGTTGTATGCGGTTAAATGGTTAAGACCAAATGTTTCACATGCTAATGATGTTTTTAGAAATGTGACAGATTCAGGTGTTGCAGTGAAATGGGTACTTCAGCATATGAGAAGCACAAATGTCACTTATAATGGTTACACTGAGATGGTCTGTGATAATTGTAATGTATATTTTACAGGTATTTTGGATAGGAGGAGATCTATCACTAAATGTGTCTCACAACACAATTGTGGAAGACATGTTGGAGGTGGAGTGACCCCTCAAGAAATCCAAAATTGTGCAAGTCACACAGGCGAGATCATGAAACCAGTTTTATTAGAGGAGTTGCAGTGGTTCTTGGCTTCTCTTGGATTGTAGCAAAGTTGATGAACAAAAGGAAGAATCAAGGTATCATGTTAATTTTATTCAACGTGGAGATTGTTGGGATTTGGTGAAAACTAATTACCAAGAACAGATTTGGATCCTATTATTCTTCGTTGGTTACAACCAAATAGACCAAGTTAGAATATGGATAGGGATTTAATTTAATATTCAGTTTCTTATGTGAATGTATAAATTCATGTAAGCCCACTGAGGCAAATAGGACTGTGAGAATACTGAGTGTGAGAGACTGAGAGAGAACTTGCAAATTTGATGTAATTTCCATAATTCGAATAATAAGACAACCGATGCCTATGCTTGGTGTACGTAGCCCAATGTTTGGGTGAACCACGTGAAATCCCTGTGTCTATTTCTTATTTATGTGATTGTTAATTATCATTGAGAATTGTGTTTTCCGCATTGAAAATTCTAACAAGTGGTATTAGAGCTGGTTAGAGATGGTTGAAGGACTGTGAAATTCTTGGAGAAGCCAGAAGTGAAATATTTGTGAGGGTGCATCAATTTATACATCCCCATAGGTCCCTCCTCTTGACGGGTGTAGAAACTTATTACTCAGCCTTACGCTCTTGAAAACTTTGTGAAATTTCCACAGTTGAGTATGAGTAAAATGCGTAGATGTTTCACGATTTTTGCACTCCAGTGTGTCGAGAGGTGCGGACATCCCACACTCTAGTGTTGTGTGAGGTGAAATGTCTCCCTTAAATCCAAAAGTCACGACGAATCCCTAAAATTCAGCGGATAAAGAATTTCTTAAGGTATGAAGAATTTATGAAAAACTTAAGGTATGAAGTATTTTGCACAAGTCACGTGGAGGCGGTTTTTTTTAAATATATGAAAAGGTGTGAAGAGGTATGAGAGTTGACTTTTAATTAGGAACAAAATACTCATTTTTTAAAAGAATCGTATAAGAGTTTGGATGGTTTTTTAATAAAAGTGTGGAAGAATTTAAAAGGTGGATGTTTTAAAAAATAAATCTTTTTCTTTATAAAAGTTTTTTATTAAAACTTTTTATATTATTAAAAGGTTTTTTTTTGGATTAAAACTTTTGTGGTTATCATTTAACCTTATTTTATTAAGGATCCACATTTAACCTTATTTATAATTCCTCCACATTTAAAAGGATTTTTTATAAGCAGTGATTTGGGCCTTGGGTTTTATAAGCAGTGGATATTAGGATATTTTTTGTGCAAATGGCTAAGATGCAGAGTTTGAAGTTTGAAGTTGAAAAGTTTAGCGGTAAAAACAACTTTGAGCTCTAGAAGCTTAAGATGTGAGATTTACTGGTGCAACAAGGGTTGCAAAAAGAATTGGTAGGAAAGTCAAAGAAATCAACAGCCATGACAGAATGGTAATGGGAGGATCTGAATGTGAAATCTTTTAACACCATTCATTTATGTCTGGCGGATGAGGTTCTATTTAATATTGTAGGAGAGGATACAACATCAGGATTATGGAGCAAGTTGGAAATTCTGTATATGATGAAGTCCTTGACAATCATAATCTACTTGAAGAGACGGTTGTACAATTTGCAGATGAAGGAAGGTACAAAATTTGTTGACCATTTAAATACCTTCAATACCCTCATAGTTCAATTGACTAGTATGGAAGTTGAATTCGAAGATGAAGATAAAGCTATTACACTATTTTGTCCATTGCGTGAGTCTTGGGATAATCTAGTCACCTATATTATATTTAGCTCAACAGATGTTTTAGATTATGACTCTGTTGTGGGAGCTTTGTTGGCTAAGGAGGTCAAACCACGGAGAAGAATGAGAGAATTTCTTTTTTATCTAAGTCAAGACACATAAAGGGTAAAGAAAAATGCCGGTACTATGGGAAAACAAGACATCTTAAGAAAGATTGTTGGAAGAGAAAGGAATAAGAGGAAAACTCTACGAAGGAAGGAAATTTGGTTGTAACAAATTTAGGTATAATTGATCATGTTTTATCCATTTCTAGTAATTTACAATATGAAGAAGAATGGCAGTTATATTCAGGTGCCTCCCACCACATGTTCTCACATAGAAATTGGTTCTTTTCTTACCAATATGTTGATGAGGGTGTAGTGTTTATGGGAAATGGTATTCCATGTAAAACTGTTGGGGTTGGAAGTATTAGAATCAAGATGTTTCATTGTATTGTTAGGGAATTAATGGATGTTAGATATGTACCTGAGCTTAAATTAAATTTGATTTCATTGGCAGTGCTGGATTCTTGTGGATATAAGTATATAGGTCAAGGTGGAGCTCTCATAGTGTCGAAAGGTATTTTAGTAGTGATGAAGGAAACAGAGGTTGATAACCTTTATAAGTTGGAAGGTAGTACTAAAGTATCATCTGAAGTGACAGATATATCTTCTTGTTTATGGCATAAGCATCAAGGTCATAAGAGCAAGAAAGAATTGCAGGTACTGGTAAGCGGTAAATCATTTCCAGACTTAAAATCTTTGTTTCTGAATTCCTGCTTTTTTTATATCTCTTCAAGTTATGATGATGGTATAAAGGGATGTTGTGTGTGGGATCCTACTTATCACAAGGTCATCATTGATAGAGATATAGTATGTATGGAACAACCAAAAGGGTTGATTCAAGATCGCAACAATAAATTTGTTTGCATGTTATATAATTCATTGTATGGCCTATTGGTACCCAGGAAAATAAACAAGAGGTTTGAATCCTTCATAGTGATTCAAGATTTATCAAAGGGTAGGAATGACTATACAGTTTATAGTACATTCATAGTCTTGTTGTTCTTTTATGATGATATGCTCAATGCAAGCTAAAGCATGGATAAAATTAGTATAAGAGTGAGGATGGTTTTTTAATAAAAGGGTGGAAGAATTTAAAAGGTGGATGTTGTTGGAAATATTGTCATTGATGTCAACAATCGATGTGATGATGTCAAAACAGTCTGAAAGATCGAAAGAGTGAAGAGGAGAAGCGAATACTCGAATGATCAAACCTCAGAAGGAATAACACATTGCATAGTGAGGAAATCTGTGTTTATTATTGATCATGATAGGATCAACAATGTTCCTATGATCTAAAGATGGAAGAAGTGCATTGCAGAATGCAGTCGACCATTGCACAGGAAAAGGCTGAGAAGTTGAACAATGGGCAGAAAAGGCGAGAAGCTTTAGAAACCATTCAATCATGAAATTAACGATGTTGATTGTCGCAAGTAATGGTATTTATCCCACATTGAAAGCAAAAATAAACACATATAGGTTTATATACATAGCTCTATCCATAGCTTATCGATGCATAGTGCAAAGTTATGGTGGGATCTCTAGGTGTTTGGACTCCACGAGAAGCTCACCAGCCTAGAGCCCGGGACGACCTGTCAGGCCCCGTACCTTTTGGTCAAAGTGACAATGATTGTCGATCTGATGATGAAGGATGTCAACCATTAGAGCTAGGAGAAGATGCACGATGGTTAGCTATGATTTCCTTCAAAACTCTGGAATCATAGGATTTGGAATGTCGAGGATTCAAAGATCCTGAACTCACGAAGTTCAAAATTCCTAAGGGATCCTAGTCGTCAATTGGAAGGCAGGCATGTGGCATAATATCAACAATTCTGAGATTCATGATTCAGAGAATCAACGACGAGAGTTGTTCAAAACCCTAAAAGCCGAAGCTCCAAAGTCAAGGAGGAAGACATGTATCAAGGTCCACGTCATCTTGAGTGATGTCAATGATAGACCACGTCAACAAGGACACGTGGCTCAATCATAAAGTGACAAGTGTCAATTTGAAATTGGAATTTCAGGAACATGTAAGCCACGAATCAGAGTGACACATGGCAGCTACTCGGCACATGCCAAGTCATCAAGTGATGTCAGTGAGTTTACGTCACTCCAAGAGTCTTACTTCGAGATATTTCACCACTATCAAACACTCTAAAGTCTGGAAGTCCTGAAAGCCGAAGTTCCAAAATACACATGAGATTATGGACATGCGTCATTTATTCAAAATATTTACAAAGACTGGAAGACATGAAGTACAAAGTCGTAAAGTCCCTAACGTAGAAGTCCCGAACGTCGAAGTCTCGAACGTCGAAATTGCAAAAGGGACACGCGTCATTAGATTGACAGCTTCTGATATTTGACATGATGGAAGTAACGAAAACCCGAAGGGAAAAGTGTTGAAATTATGAAAGCCATCCATCTCAGTGGGTAATATGAGCCGTCTGATCTGACCGACAATTTTGTGATCGATAATTATGAAATATTGGAAGTTATAAAGACCCGTAGGTCAAAGTTTTGAAACTCTGACAACCATCCATCTCAGCTAAAGGTCGGATCATAATTGTTGAAGTTGATAAACATGATTAACTCATGGTCATTAGATTAAATAATAAAATAAGTAATATGAGTCGTCCGATCATTTCGGGGATATCGTATTCGAGAGTTTTGGTATGTTGGAAGCAACAAAGTCTCGAAGGACAAATAACCCGAAATATTGTAAGCCGCTCATCTCAGTGAGTAATTAAATCTTGACCGTTGATTTTAAGGAAGTGCTCAAGCACTCTTTTGGTCTAATTGCCTAAGTGTGACGTCATCATCATTGGTCATATGGTAAAAAGGTTTAAAGGGTAAGAATGTAAGTCACTTAGTTGGTAGGCCAGTGGTTCTGTAAAGCTCGGTCAAATGGCTTGAAGGAAGTGCCTCCATAAAATTCGGTTCCTATGAAAATAACAGAGTTTCAAGATCGATTTTAAAGGATGAAATTGATCCATATCTGTGATCAATTTATGAATATTCTTCACGCTAAAAATAAATAAACAATAGTTAATGATTATGGTGAATTTAATTGAAGAGGTGTGATGGTCAAAACGAAGGGATATGATACTTCACAATCACGCTATTTTGAAGAATATATATACATGAAAGAGTGGGAGAAGAGTGTGTCTCTGCAGTCCAAATCAAAAGATCAATAGCTGAAGAAGATTCCAGGAAGAAAAGATAAATACCTATGTATTAAGGGTGGTTGGGTGGAGAAAGGGCAGGTTGGTGCCTACAGAGGAAGTTGATGCTTCCTTGTCAGTTGTAGCTGACTAAACAGGGGGTCGAAGCCTCCTACCAGTTGGTGTTGGTAAACCAGGGTGTGGGTGCATCCTGATCAGTTGGTGCTGATCAAAGAGGAAGTACATCTTCCATCTATGTAACATGTAAAACAATTTTTGCAGTTAATAGAAAAGAGTTTGTGGTTTTCGCATTTGGGTTCCATGATAAAATACTGTGTTAAGATTATGTTTGCATTAATAAATAAAAATTGATATAATTGTTGTGTCACTGATTCAACCCCCCCCCTTCTCAATGATAGAATCTGATCCTTCAATTGGTATCAGAGAAGGTTCCTTCAACACAGTCTAACAAACTTGAAGGTATATCTTGAAGATGGATCAACAAGAAGGAGTGCCTAACAAAAAAGCACCATTTTTCAATGGAGAAGGCTATGCTCTATGGAAAATAAGAATGAAAAAATTCATATTGGCACTTGGTTTTGATATCTGGCAATATATTGTAGATGGTTACATTGCACCAACTACTCCACCTAAAGACTCTAGAGGAAAGAAAATTTGTAATGATAACTCAAGAGAAGTTAATGGAATTCTAGTTGGGTTGACTAACTCTACATGTGTGAAAGTTATGCATTGAAAATCAGCCAAAGAAATCTGGGACAAATTGGAGGTTGTATATGAAGGAGATGACAAAGTCAAAGAAGCCAAACTACAGACCTATAAAACTCAATTTGAAAACTTGAAAATGAAAGAAGAAAATATTGTTGAATACTTTCATAGGGTAGATGAAGTGGTCAACTCAATTAGAGCGGCAGGAGAAGAAGTTACAAATAAACCCATTGTGCAAAAAATAATAAGGTCATTACCAATGAGATATTATGAAAATATTTCCTCAATTGAAGATAGTTCCGATCTAAGCTCACTCACAGTTGACCAACTCCATGGAATTTTTACAGCATATGAAATGAGAATGAGAAATAATAAATCAACAAAAGATGAAAGAAATTTCAAATCATCCAAGACAAAGATAAATCAAAAGAAAAAACCTCAATCCTAACATCATGAAGAATCTGATGTGGAGAAAGCCAACTTCATTAGAAAACTTCAGAAAGGATCAAGGAAGTACAAAGGACAACTTCCTTTCAAATGTTTTAATTGTGGCAAAGTTGGTCATTTTTCGTCCAAGTGTCCCTATCCCAAGGAGGAACCTAAAGAGAAAGAAAACAAAAACAAACAATACCAGAAGAAGGAAAAACCCAACAACAAGAAAAAATTCTACAGAGGGAAAAATAATTTCTACTCAAAAGAAGAAGACAAAAACTCGTTAGAGTCTAGTGACAATGATGAATATGACGATGATGAAGTTCTTTTCTTAGGTATTGAAGAATCTAATGAGATAGAAATAATTAAACATGAGAAGGAGTTAGAAGATGAAGTAGAAGTTAATATGGAGGAAGAAATTTTCAGTGACTTAGATGAATTAAGAAAATACAAAACCAGATATAGATAGTTGAAAAGTTTTGTAGTTGAACAGAAAAAAAAATATGAACAAGAAGAAAAGGAGATGGAAAAACTTATGAACAATCTGAAAAAACAAATCTTAGAAGCAAATAAGATCGAAGAAAGTCTGGAAAAGTCTCTTGAAGAAAAACAAATAACTGCTGAAAGGATGGAGTCAGAAATAGTTCATCTGAAAAAGGAACTGGATGCAAAAATCATTCAAATAAAATATGAAAATAGCTCTAAAATATTAGATAAAATTATTACAGCACAAAGGGATTCTGGAAATAAAAATGGAATAGGTTATTCTCAAAAGGAAAGCCATGCTAACTCAAAATCTTATTCAGATGCTCTTTGAAGTACATTCAAGAAGAAAAATGAAGAGAAGATAAGTAATGATCAGAACTCCAGAAGATTACCTCCACCCATCAAGAAAGAAGGCAAGACAATATCAAAGAAGGTTTACCAAAATAGGTATCCTCGCATTTTTCCTGGTTATTTCTTTTCATGCTCTAATTTTGGACACAAAACTATAAATTGTAGAGCATATAGAAAGAAAAAATCTGAAGGTTAAGAATTATATCCTTAAGGATAAACAAGCAACAAATTGAGTTAAGAGAAGAAACTATAACTCCTTTGAACCTCTACAAGAAGGGGACTTACGATGCTTCAGATGTCATAACCATGGACATAAATCCATTAATTATAGACTAATGGAAGTCTCAGAAAAACCCAAGTTCATTAGAGAGAAAAAGAAACTATGGAGAGTAAAAACATCAAAAAAGGAATGTCTTATTGCCCTAAAAACTCAAGATGAAAAGGATCTTTGGTATGTCGACAATGAATGCTCGAAATATATGATAGGTAAAAAGGACAAGTTTTAAGACTTAAAGAAACAAAAAGGTAAAGTTACATTTGGTGATAATGCTTCAAGTAACATACTTGGGAAAGGCACTGTGATCTTGGGAAAAGACAAAGCTAGAAATGTACTACTTGTCGATAAATTGAAGCCTAGTTTATTAAGTGTCAGTCAAACCTATCATCAGGGATACTTCTGCATCTTTGATTCCCAAAAATGTGAGATTAGGAGAGAAGACACGAGAAAATTGGTTGGTACTGCTCCTAGAACTTCTGAAAATGTATATACAGTAGATGCAAAATTGAATGAGGAGTGTCATATAAATTCTGTAGATGAAAGTTGGCTATCGCATAGGAGGTTGGGGCATATTAACTTTGACAATATTGTGAAATTCAGCAACCTTGGTTCAGTAAGAAGCTTGCCAAAACTCATAAAACCCTCAAATGCTATGTGTAGACACTATCAACTAGGGAAACAAACTAGGGTAAGGTTCAAAACAAAAGAATACACAACCTCTAAACCTTTAGAGCTTGTTCACACTAACCTATGTGGAAGTTGTTGGACAACTGAGAGGGGGGGTGAATCAGTTGTTACCGTGCTTAAACAATTATGCTTCTTTTAAACTCTTTGCTGAGACACTAAATGATAATCACAATAATGCAGGGAAA
>JZKD02S1673350.1:804832-826660 GCA_000966675.3 Picea glauca
TAAAAGGAGGTTGCCCCCTCGAAGAGGCTTATTATCTGAAATTATCTCTTTTTTAAGGCGTTGAGTACTTTTCCTGAGGTTTTTCTATGCTATATTGATGTTTGGTTCTTAACAGTAACATGTAAAACGATTTTTGCAGTTAATAGAAAAGAGTTTGTGGTTTTCCCATTTGGGTTCCACAATAAAATAATGTGCTAAGATTATATTTGAATTAATAAATAAAAATTGATATAATTGTTGTGTCACTAATTCACACCCCCCCTCCCCCCTCTCAGTGACATAATCTAATCCTTCAGATGTTTTAAAAAGTATTTTTTTTTCTTTAGAAATTTTTTTTATTAAAACTTTTTATATTATTAAAAGGGTTTTTATTTTGGATTAAACCTTTTGTGGTTATCATTTAACCTTATTTTATTAAGGATCCACATTTAAACTTATTTATAATTCCTCCACTTTTAAAAGTATTTTTTATAAGAAGTGATGTGGGACTTGGGTTTTATAAGCAGTGGATATTAGGAGATTTTTTGTGCAAATCGCTAAGATGCAGAGTTTGAAGTTTGAAGTTGAAAAGTTCAGTGGTAAAAACAAATTTGAGCTCTTGAAGCTTGAGATGCAGGATTTACTGGTGCAACAAGGATTGCATAAAGCATTGGAAGGAAAGTCAAATAAACCAATAGCCATGACAGAATGGGAATGGGAGGATCTGGATGTGAAATCTCTTAGCACCATTCGTTTATGTCTGGCGGATGAGGTTCTGTTAAATATCATAGGAGATGATACAACATCAGGCTTATGGAGCAAGTTGGAAAGTCTATATATGATGAATTCCTTGACAAGAAGAATCTACTTGAAGAGACAGTTGTACAGTTTGCAGATGAAGGAAGGTACAAAAGTTGATGATCATTTAAATACCTTCAATACCCTCATAGTTCAATTGACTAGTATGGAAGTTAAATTAGAAGATGAACATAAGGCTATTACACTATTGTGTTTGTTCCCTGAGTCTTGGGATAATCTAGTCACCTCTATTAGATTTAGCTCAGTAAATGTTTTATATTATGACTCTGTTGTGGGAGATTTGTTGGCTGAGGAGATGAGGAGAAAATCTAGGAAAGAAACCTCAACTTCAGAGGCGATGTTGATCAGAGGTCGAACCACAAAGATGAATTTGAGAAGTTGTTTTCGATCTACGTCAAGACACAGAAAGGGTAAAGAAAAATGTTGTTATTGTGGCAAAACAGGACATCTGAAGAAAGATTGTTGGAAGAGAAAGGAATCTGATGAAAACTCTACGAAGGAAGAAAATTTGGGTGTAACAAATTCAAGTATAATTGATCATGTTTTATCCATTTCTAGTAATTAACAATATCAAGAAGAATGGAAGTTAGATTCAGGTTCCTCCCACAACATGTGCTCACATAGAAATTGGTTCTTTTCTTACGAATCTGTTGATCATGGTGTAGTGTTTATGGGAAATGGTATTCCATGTAAAATTATTTGGGTTGGCAGTATTAGAATCACAATGTTCGATGGTATTTTTAGGGAATTAATGGACCTTAGATATGTACCTGAGTTTAAATAAAATTTGATTTCATTGGGAGTGTTTTATTCTTGTGGATATAAGTATACAGGTTAAGGTGGAGCTCTCACAGTGTCGAAAGGTAATTTAGTAGTGATGAAGGCAACAAAGATTGATAACCTTTATAAGTTGGAAGGCACTACTGAAGTAGCATCTGAAGTGACAAATGTATCTTCTTGTTTATGGCAAAAGCATCAAGGTCATAAGAGCAAGAAAGAGTTGCAGGTACTAGTAAGTGGTAAATCATTTCCAGATTTAAAATCTTTGTTTATGAATTCCTACTTGTTTTATATCTCTGCAATCTATGATGATGGTATAAAGGGATGTTGTGTGTGGGATCCTACTTCTCACAAGGTCATCATTGAAAGAGATATAGTATGTATGGAACAACCAAAAGGGTTGATTCAAGATCGCAAAAGTAAATTTGTTTGCATGCTAGATAATTCATTGTATGGCCTATTGGTAGCCAGGCAAATATACAAGAGGTTTGAATCATTCATAGTGAGTTAGGATTTATCAAAGGGTAGGAATGACTATACAATTTATAGTACATTCACAGTATTGATGTTATTTGATGATGATATGCTCGATGCAAGCTGAATCTTGGATAAAATCAGTAATAAAAAGACTCAGGTGGACAAGACAATTCGGATGAGGGATCAAGGAGCATCAAAACAAATTATGGGCATGGAAGTACATAGAGATGGTAATGGTACGTTGTGGTTGGAGTTCAGTATAAACATTATAAAACCAAATTTTATGCCTCTTTCTTTCCATTATAAGTTTTCTTCAAGCATAGGGCCTGTCTATAAAGAAGAAAATGTTATGTCTCATGTAAGTTCAGTAGAAGGTCTGTTGTATGTGATGAAATGGTTAAGACCAGATGTTTCACATGCTAATGATGTTGTCAAAAATGTAACAGATTCAAGTGTTGCAGTGAAAAGGGGTTCTTCAGCGTATGAGAAGCAAAAATGTCACCTATAATGGTTACATTAAGATGGTATGTGATAATTGTAATGTATATTTTACAAATATTTTGGATAGGAGGAGATATATCACTAAATGTGTCTCACAACATAGTTGTGGAAGACATGTTGGAGGTGGAGTGACTCCTCAGGAAATCCAAACTCATGCAAATCACACAGGCGAGATCATGAAACCAGTTTATTAGAGAAGTTGCAGTGGTGCTTGGATTCTCTTGGCTTGCACTAAAGGTGATGAACAAAAGGAATAAGTAAGGTATCAGGTTAATTGTTGTCAAGGTGGAGATTGTTGGGATTTGGTGACAACCAACTACCAAGAACATATTTGGATCCTATTATTTTGTGCTAGTTACAACCAAATATACCAAATTAGAATATGGATAGGGAATGCATTTAATATTCAGTTTCTTTTGTGAATGTATAAATTCATGTAAGCCCGCATAGGCAAATACAACTATGAGATGACTGAGTCTGAGAGACTGAGAGAGAACTTGCAAATATTATGTAATCTCCATAATCCGAATAATAAGACAATTGTTGCCTATGCTTGGTGGACATAGCCCAATGTTTGGGTGAACGACGTGAAATCCCTGTGACTATTTCTTATGTGTGTGATTGTTAATTATCATTGAGAATTGTGTTTTCCGCATTGACAATTCTAACAAGTGGTATCAGAGATGGTTAGAGCTGGTTGAAGGAGCGTGAAATTCTTGGAGAATCCAGAAGTGAAATATATGTGAGGGTGCATCAATTTATACATCCCCATAGGTCCGTCCTCTCAAGGGGTGCAGAGACTTATTACTCAGCCTTATGCTCGTGAAAAATTTGTGAAATTTATGCAATTTAGAATGAGGAACAGTTCATACATATTTCACGATTTCCGCACTCCACTGTGTTGGGAGGTGTAGACTCCCCACACTCCAGTGTTGCATGAGGTGCAGAGGCTCCCTTAAATCCAAAAGTTATTAAGGCTCCCTAAAATTCAACGGATATAGAATTTCTTAAGGTATGAATAATTTATGAAAAACTTAAGGTATGAAGTATTTTTCACAAGTCACGTGGAGGCGGTTTTTTAAAAATATATGAAAAGGTGTGAAGAGTTATGAGAGTTGGCTTTTAATTAAGAAATAAATACTTCTTTTTTAAAAGAGTTGTATAAGAGTGATGATGGCTTTTTAATAAAAGGGCGGAAGAATTTATAAGGTGGATGTTTTAAAAAGTAAATATTTTTCTCTATAAATTTTTTTTATTAAAACTTTTAATATTATTAAAAGGTTTTTTTTTTGGATTAAACCTTTTGTGGTAAACATTTAACCTTATTTATAATTCCTCCACATTTAAAAGGATTTTTTATAAAGAGTGATTTGGGCCTTGGGTTTTATAAGTAGTGGATATTAGAAGATTTTTTGTGCAAATGGGTAAGATGCAGAGTTCAAAGTTTGAAGATGAAAAGTTGAGCGATAAAAAAATATTTGAGCTCTAGAAGATTAAGATGTGGGATTTACTGGTGCAAAAAGGGTTGCAAAAATCATTGGCAGGAAATTCAAAGAAACCAACAGCTATGACGGAATGGGCATGGGAGGATCTGGATGTGAAAGCTCTTAGCACCATTTGTTTTTGTCTGGCAGATGAGGTTATGTTTAATATCGCAGGAGAGGATACAACATCAGAATTATGGAGCAAGTTGGAAATTCTATATATGACGAAGTCCTTGACAAGAAGAATATACTGGAAGAGACAGTTATACAGTTTGTGGATGAAGGAAGGTACAAAAGTTGTTGACCATTTAAATACCTCCAATACCCTTATAGTTCAATTGACTAGTATGGAAGTTAAATTCGAAGATGAAGATAAGGCTATTACACTATTATGTTCATTGCCTAAGTCTTGGGATAATCTAGTCACCTCTATTAGCTTTAACTCTGCATATGTTTTAGATTATGACTCTGTTGTGGGAGCTTTGTTGGTTGAGGAGATGAGGAGAAAATCTAGTAAAGAAACCTCAACTTCAGAGGCAATGTTGATCATAGGTCGAACCATAGAGAAGAATGAGAGAAGTTCTTTCTGATCTAAGTCAAGACACAAAAAGGGTAAAGCAAAATGTCGGTATTGTGGAAAAACAAGACATCTCAAGAAATATTGTTGGAAGAGAAAGGAATCTAAGGAAAACTCTACGAAGGAAGTAAATTTGGTTGTAACAAATTCAGGTATAATTTTTCACATTTTATCCATTTCTAGTAATTTACAATATCAAGAAGAATGGCAGTTAGATTCAGGTGCCTCCCACCACATGTGCTTACATAGAAATTGGTTCTTTTCTTACTAATTTGTTGATGAGGGTGTAGTGTTTATATGAAATGGTATGCCATGTAAAACTATTGGGGTTGGCAGTATTAAAATCGGTATGTTCGATGGTATTGTTAGGGAATTAACGGATGTTAGATATGTACCTTAGCCTAAATCAAATTTGATTTCATTGGGAGTGTTGGATTCTTGTGGATATAAGTATATAGGTCAAGGTGGATCTTTCACAGTGTCGAAAGGTAATTTAGTAGTGATGAAGGCAACAAAGTTTGATAACCTTTATAAGCTAGAAGGAAGTACTAAAGTAGCATCTGAAGTGACAGATGCATCTTCTTGTTTATGGCAGAAGCTTCAAGGTCATAAGATAAAGAAAGAATTGCAGGTACTGGTAAGTGGTAAATCATTTCCAGACTTAAAATATTTGTTTTTGAATTCCTGCTTGTTTTATATCTCTGCAAGTTATGATGATGGTATAAAGAGATGTTGTGTGTGGGATCCTACTTCCCACAAGGTCATCATTGACAGATATATAGTATGTATGGAAAAACCAAAAGGGTTGATTCTATTAACACCATTATTTTCATGGTTAAGGTTAGAGGTTTGTCAACAATTTTTCAAATTCATGCATGTTAGCACCCATATTATTTTATGACTGGCATCATCCAACATATCCAAGGGTTAGTTTCAAAAGGAAGCTTATCATTTATTTGTTTCATTTCCATTTACAACTATGTGCTGAATTTTTTTTCTATGTGCTGCATAGAGCACTTCATCGCACAAAGGATTATGTTGCACAGTGAATTTATTTTGCGCAATGGATTTTGCCACACAGTGGATTCTGTTGCAGAGTGGATTTCTACCGCGTAGTGGATTCTATTGCGGAGTGGATTTCTACCACGTAGTGGATCCCTGTCATGCACTGAATTATGTCACGCATAGGATGTTGTCGCGTAGTGGATTTCATCGCACATAGGATGTTGTCACATAGTGGATTCTGTTGCATAGTGGAATTTTCCTACACATAGGCTACAGGCCGCACTGCGCAAATTACTGGTTTAATGGTCAACTTCAAGATCAATTTTTGACCAACTAGAGAGGAATTTTGAAAATCCCTGAGGATTTTTGTCAAACACAAGACATATAATAAAAATCTCTCTGATATTTTCAAAATGTGTCACAGATTGGGATATTCAAAGCAATCTTTGAGCCCTATTTTTCAGTTTTCGTGTCCGAGACATGTTTTTGCAACATGTATTCCAGCTAGCTAGATACGAATTTCAAGAAAATGAGAGATTTTTCTTTATAACAAGCTTAAATACAACATCCTCTCTCGGTTTCTAAAAATAGTTTTTTATTAGTGAGATATGATGTCATATTTAATGCCTATTTTCCATTTTGCTACACAAATCCGCTGCGTTTTTTGTTGTAGCTTATTGTTGCGTAGAAGACTTGTTGTGCAGGGGTGACAGAGTGTCCAACAGTGAACATGATGACTCATCAAAACCATATGGTCAAATTTTTATCATAATTAATGATTGTAAAGAATATTTCAGTTATGATTATGATTTGGCAAAGTCAGGTTTTCTATTTTTAGTGAATCCATTGAAGTTATTGTTCTCTTTCAAAGAAAACGGATCCATGATTCCAGGAGAGAGTAGTTCAACCCTAACAGGCAAGGGTGACATTAGTTTTCTATATATGAGAATCATTTTCATGTAAAAGGGGTTGGTTGGCAAATTGGCTAAATGACTACTATTGTATGTAATCTGCGTTTTAACCAAAATTTAATGCAAAGGTCTTGTGAATTGATGAAAATATTCTAGTTGTAATAGTTGGAGATATTGTGCCTCTTTCTCTGCGTATGTGTTTCCTGTTATCTTTATTCCATATCTTGTACTATCTATTTCAGAATGAATTTTTGAACCTGCAAATTCACTGTATAGCGCCCCTTGTTCGTGCCACTTAGACAAAATGTTTTCCTCTAAAGCTAACTCTGAATTCGTTCACAACGACGCTCTTGAGTTACTTCTTGTAATTTCCCCTGCCACATTACGGTTTTACACCGAATACTATTTCTCGCCTAGCCTTATCCTCTCAAGTTTGGTCACTCATTCATTCATCTCTATGATTTTCGCAAATCGACTCCATAGCCCAAGTTTTACTTTCTTGCACCAATATAACCAGAACCCATTACATCAAAGGTGTTTAAATCTAGCTATTGTATTCCCAAGTCATATCCTGTGTGGAGACCACACCATTTTTTAGAGAGCCCTCTCCAAATCTGAAAGTCTAGTTTCGGGTCTCAAAGTTGGTTTAAAAAGTTACCTTCATCATTTGTTTATCAGCCAAATAGATTTATGGAGTGCTAACATTTTGGTGTCGTTGTCGGGGATGATATTGAAATTTTTTTCCTGAGAAATAACAACATGGTTGAGTTCTAAGGTCTAAGAGAAGCAGACACTTAGGCACATATTGGTTGTACTTATGCTCTGGAAACTCCACACATCATAAAATCATTTGAAGGTGATTCCACTAGCAGAAGAATCCAGAGCTAAAGTTTTCATGGTGACTCCAATCAAGCTTCAAATGTGATTCAAAGACTCCACTGGACAATGAGACCTGTTGACAAAGATATGGAAGAGCAGTATGGAAAAATAAGGTACTCAAGGTTAAGTTTAGTTCAAGAAGTACTTTTCTATATTATCAATATATTCTTGTCCTTTCCCAAGTTTTTCAAAAGAATATTTCTTCACTTACTGCATTCAAATGAAGCCCATAGATCTACCCTTGTATATCCTCCATGGAAAACTATAGGTATACCTCCTTCTTCTTGTATAACCAATATTCACCAAGCTCCGTCCTCTGAGCCATATGATGTTCATGATAATTCTTGTGATCTTAATGAAACCAAAGTTGAGATTGTACATTTTGTTCTAATCCTACACCCTCCAAGATTCAAGAAAGATACAGTCCTCTTAAATTTCCTTCCATCCTTCATGACTTTCCTCTAAAACATTATAAGTACCTTCCTTGGTTCAATGGAGAGCTTGATGGAAAGTCAGCTGAAAAACATATTCAGTTCTTTGAGAATTTTATAAAACTTTTTGAGATCGAACATGATGATGTGTCTATGAGATCCTTTTCTCAGACCTTACAAGGAGATGCCAAAGCATGGTTCAAACATTTGCAGCCTCAATCAATTAGCTCATGGGATGAACTGAGGGAAGCTTTCCATATATTTTGGGGTGAGAGAAAGTCATGGGATCTACTCCTTTCAGATTTTTATACCATGAGAAGAATGAAAGATGAAACCATCTCAAATTTTAGTAGGAGGTTTGCTAGTATTTATTATAAACTGCCTAAAGAAGTCCAACCTCCTGAAGTTGTTTCCATGCTCTATTATGTAACAACCTTTCAATCAGACTTGTCTTTTATTTTGATGGAGAGGAGGCCTATGTCTTTTCAACAGATGTTCAACAATTCTCAGAAAGTTGAAGACAATATTCAAGCATGTAAACAAATTCAAAATGAGGAGTTGGATGCTAAAGAAGAGACAATGAATATGAAGAAATAACAGTTGATTTAAATCTTGAGAAGAGGATTAATAATATCATATGTCCTCTTGAAGCTTTAAATGCTAAGGATTTTGCAAAGGATTATATTCCACTTATTGAAAAAGAAGGTGCTAATTTAGCTTCTAATCCATACCATGATGAGCACAAGGCTGATTGTTTTATGTATTCATTTTTAGACAGTCAAGAAAATGAATTTTCAAATCATCTTGTTGAAGAGCAGGTTGATGTCCCAAACTTTTTCTTGTTGGATGACATTGTAGATGTTGTTGTTTTTCCTATATATGATGAATATGATGATGGTTATGATGTTAAATTCCTAGAAAAACTAGCTGGATGTTCTCTATCAAAAAATGTTCCTTTTCAGCAGTGTAATGAGAGCAATCAACCTTCATATCACAGCTACAAAGAAGAATTTAAAGAAAGTAACGAATCAGCTGAAGGGAATTCTTTACCTTTAGGTTGTGCTTCATTTAAATTGTTGAAAGAAAATTTAAAGATCATCACTGAGGTAGAGGAATGTGCATTGATGCAAAATCACATTGATTCATGGGAAAAAATTGACAAGAAATTGCAACAATTTTCTCATGTGTTTAATGACTCGGTTGCTTGTTATATGGAAAGTTTTATCAGCTCAAAATTGCAGCCATTGGTCAAAGATGAATATGAAAATGAGTATGTTCAACAATCCAAAGAAATTGAAAAATGTGCATATGATAACAGTGAAGAAAATGAAGAAAGTTTTAAATTAGATGAAAGAACTTTTCCATTGTGTTTTGCATCCTTTGAATTGCTGAAGCCAAATGTTTATAATGTTTCATATAAGAAATCCTACATGCATGATGTTGAATATGAAGAAAGCAATGGACTTGCAAATGAAAATTGTCTTCCATTATGTTTTTCTTCCTTTGAATTGTTGAAATTAAATCATGAGATAACAAAGGAAGAAGTGAAGTCTGATTGCATTCACAGTGACATTGTTTTACATGAGAAAATTGTTATCAATCAAGAGGACCAACAACCTTCTCATGCTTTTAATGACCTTGTTGTTGATTACATGGAAAGTTGTTTCAGTTCAGATTTGTAGCATGTGCTCAACTACCATCTTGGAAATAAATATGATGGTAAATCAACATTAGTGTTAGATATGGATTGCTTGCCGCTACGGGTTTCATTTCAGCCAGCACTGTCTTTTGATTCAGAAGATTGTTATTTCCAGCAGTCTCAGCAGATTTTTCATCCTCTTTGTGGTGATCAATAGGTTAAATTACATGAAAACAAGGATACAGTGGAAGGGGTGAAACATGATTGTTGTTTTATGTGTGTCCTGAAGGATCCATTTGCATTTTTGGTGGAGGCGACAAACAGTCTCAATGTTTTTTATTTTTTGAGATTTGAATTTATAGATAATTTTTTGAATGACTTATCAGTAAACAGTCTTTGGAGCAAGCATGTGTAAAGAAAGCAAAAAGTGTATAAAGTGCTTGCATGGTTACATTGGCATTTTGATTTCACTTGATTGACATCTTTTTCAGCAGATAGGGTAGGTAGGAGTGCGAATAAGCTCGGTACTACGAGCATTTCTTTTAGCAATCTACAATTTTCATCTTCATCTTAGTTTCAGTTTTTAGTTTGGATCATATACAGTTTTGGGTTTTCAACGGATGCAAGTTACAAGTTACAATTGGAAAGTTGAGTTTGGGAGAAGCCCAATGGATTGGCACATGGTATATTGTTCTTTTCTACCTCACAAAGAGGATAACATCCCCATTGGAGCCAGTTGTTAGCACTATTATCTTCATGGCTAAGGTTAGAGGTTTGTCAACAATTTTGCAAAGTCATGCATGTTAGCACCCATATTGTTTTTATGACTCGCATCATCCAACATATCCAAGGGTCAGTTTCAAAAGGAAGCTTATCATTTATTTGTTCCATTTTCATTTGCAACTGCACGTTGCAAAAATTTTCTATGTGTTGCATAGAGCACTTCGTCACACAAAGGATTCTATCGCGCAGTGGATTTCTTTCGCGCAGTGGATTCTATCGCACAATGGATTCTGTCATGCAGTGGATTTCCGCCGCGCAGTGGATTTCTATCGCGTAGTGGATTTCTGTCGCGCAATGGATTATGTCGTGCATAGGATGTTATCGCGCATTGGATTTTGTCGTGCATAGGATGTTGTCGCGCAGTGGATTCTATCGTGCAATGGAATTTTCCTGCACATAGGCTACAGGCCGCATTGCGCAAATTACTGGTTTAGTGGTCAACTTCAAGATCAATGTTTGACCAACTAGAGAGGAATTTTGAAAATCCCTGGGAGGTTTTTGTCTAGGACAAGACAAATAATAAAAACCTCTCTCAGATTTACAAAATGTGTCACGGATTGGGATATTCGAAGGAATATTTGAGCCTTATTTTTCAGTTTTCATGATTTCCTATCCGAGACATGTTTTTGCGACACGTATTTCGGCAATATGGAAACAAATTTCAAGAAACTGAGAGATTTTTTTATTTATAACGAGCTTAAATACAAAAACCTCTCTTAGTTTCTAAAAATAGTTTTTTATTAGTGATATATGGTGTCATATTTAAAACCTATTTTCCTAGTTTGCTATGCAAATCCGCTGCGTTTTTTGTTGTAGGTTATTGTTGCATAGTAGACTTCTTGTATAGGGGTGACAGAGTGTCCAACAGTGCACATGATGACTCATCAAAACCATATGTTTGAATTTTGATCATGATTAATGATTTTAAAGAATATTTCGGTTATGATTATGATTTGGCAAAGTCAAGTTTTCTATTTTTAGTGAATCCGTTGAAGTTATTGTTCTCTTTCAAAAAAAACAGATCCATGATTCCAAGAGAGAGTAGCTCAAACCTAACAGCCAAGGGTGACATTATTTTTCTATATATGGGGATCATTTTCATGTAAAAGGGGTTGGTTTTAAAATTGAGTAAACGACTGCTATTGTATGTAATCTGAGTTTTGACCGAAATTTAATGCAAAGATCTTGTGACTTGATGAAAAGATTCTAGTTGTAATAGTTGGAGGTATTGTGACTCTTTCTTTGTGTATGTGTTTCTTGTTATATTTATTACATATCTTGTACTTTCTATTTCGGAACGAATTTTTGAACCTGCAGATTGGCTATATAGTGCCCCTTGTTCGTGCCACTTAGACAAAACGTTTTTCTCTAAAGATAACTCTGAATTTGTCCACAACGATGCTCCTGAGTTACTTCCTATAATTTCACTCACCACATTACGGTTTTACACTGAAGACTGTTTCTCACCTAGACTTATCCTCTCAAGTCCAGTCATCGAGTCATTCATCTCTGTCATTTCTTCAAATCGACTCCACAGCCCAAGTTTTACTTTCTTGCGCCGACATAACCAGAACCAATTACATCAAAGATATTTAAATCTAGCCATTGTGTTCCCAAGTCATATCCTGCGCAGAGACAGTGCCATTTCTGAGAGAGCCCTCAACAGATCCGAAAGGATAGTTTTGGGTCTCAAAGTTGGTTGAAAAACTTACCTTCGTCGTCTTTTTATTATCCAAACAGATTTACGGAGTGCTAACAGATTCAATATCGCAATAGTACATTCGTTTTCATACTAGATAATTCATTGTATGGCCTATTGGTACCCATGCAAATAGACAATCGGTTTGAATCCTTCATAGTGAGTCAAGATTTATCAAAGGGTAGCAATGACTATACAATTTATAGTACATTCACAGTCTTGATGTTATTTGTTGATGATATGCTCGATGCAAGATGAAGCATGGATAAAATTAGTAAGAAAATGACTCACGTGGACAGGAGAATTCAGATGAGGGATCAAGGAGTAGTAAAAGAAATTGTGGGCATCGAAGTACACAGACATGGTAATGGTAAGTTGTGGTTGGAGTTCAGTATGAACATTGTAAAACCAGTTTTTATCCCTCTTGCTTTCCATTATAAGTTTTCTTCAAGCATAGGGTCTGTCTATAAAGAAGAAAAGGTCATGTCTCATGTAAGTTCAGTAGAAGGTTTGTTGTATGTGATAAAATGGTTAAGACCAAATGTTTCACATGCTAATGATGTTGTCAGAAATGTGACAGATTCATGAGTTGCAGTGAAATGGGTGCTTCAGCATATGAGAAGCACAAATGTCACCTATAATGGTTACACTGAGATAGTCTTTGATAATTGTAATGTATATTTTACAAGTATTTTGGATAGGAGGAGATCTATCACTAAATTGGTATCACAACACAATTGTGGAAGATATGTTGGAGGTGGAGTGACCCCTCAAGAAATCCAAACTCGTGCAAGTCACACATGCAATATCATGAAACCAGTTTTAATAGAGAAGTTGCAGTGGTGGTTGGCTTCTCTTGGCTTGAAGAAAAGGTGATGAACAAAAGGAAGAACCAAGGTATCAGGTTAATTGTTGTCAAGGTGGAGATTGTTGGGATTTGGTGACAACCAATTACCAAGAACAGATTTGGATCCTATTATTCTGCGTTGGTTACAACCAAATAGACCAAGTTAGAATATGGATAGGGATTGCATTTAATATTCAGTTTCTTGTGTGAATGTATAAATTCATGTAATCCCGCAGAGGCAAATATGACTGTGAGATGTCTGAGTGTGAGAGATTGAGAGAGAACTTGTAAATCTGATGTAATATCCATAATCCGAATAATAAGACAACGAATGCCTATGATTGGTTGATGTAGACCAATGTTTGGGTGAAACACGTGAAATCCCTGTGTCTATTTCTTATATATGTGATTGTTAATTATCACTGAGAATTGTGTTTTCCTCATTGACAATTCTAACAAGTGGTATCAGAGCTGGTTAGAGCTGGTTGAAGGAGGGCCAAATTCTTGGAGAAGCCAGAGGTGAAATCTTTGTGAGGGTGTGTCAATTTATACATTCCCATAGGTCCCTCCTCTCGAACGGTGCAGAGACTTATTACTCATCCTTACACCCATGAAAAATTTGTGAAATTTCCACAGTTGAGTATGAGGAACAATGTGTAGAGCTTTCACGATTTTCGCACTCCAGTGTGTCGAGAGGTGTAGAATCCCTACACTCTAGTGTTGTGTGAGGTGCGGTGGCTCCCTTAAATCCAAAATTCATGACGGCTCCCTAAAATTCAGTGGATAAAGAATTTATTAAGGTATGAAGAATTTATGAAAAACTTAAGGTATGACCTATTTTTCACAAGTCACGTGGAGGCAGTTTTTTAAAAATATATGAAAAGGTGTGAAGAGGTATGAGAGATGACTTTTAATTAAGAAAAAAATACTCCTTTTTTAAAATAATCATATAAGAGTTAGGATGGCTTATTAATAAAAGGGTGGAAGAATTTAAAAGGTGGATGTTTTAAAAACTAAATCTTTTTCTTTATAAAAGTTTTTTATTAAACCTTTTTATATTATTAAAAGTTTTTTTTTTTGGATTAAACCTTTTTTGTTATCATTTAACCTTATTTTATTAAGGGTCCACATTTAACCTTATTTATAATTCCACCACATCTAAAAGATTTTTTTATAAGCAATCATAATCTTTGTTTCTGAATTCCTACTTGTTTTATATCTCTGCAAGTTATGATGATGGTATAAAGGGATGTTGTGTGTGGGATCCTACTTCTCACAAGGTCATAATTGACAGAGATATAGTATGTACGGAACAACCAAAAGGGTTTATTCAAGATCAAAACAGTAAATTTGTTTTCATGCTAGATAATTCATTTTATGGCCTATTGGTACCCAGGCAAATATACAAGAGGTTTGAATCCATCATAGTGAGTCAGGATTTATCAAATGGTAGGAATGACTATACAGTTTATAGTACATTGATAGTCTTGATGTTCTTTGTTGATGATATGCTCGATGCAAGGCGAAGCATGGATAAAATAAGTAATAAAATGACTCAGGTGGACATGACAATTCAGATGAGGGACCAAGGAGAAGAAAAACAAATTATGGGCATGGAAGTACACATATATGGTAATGGTAACTTGTGGTTGGAGTTCAGTATGAACATTAAAAAACCATTTTTTATCCCTGTTGCTTCCCATTATAAGTTTTCTTCAAGCATAGGGCCTGTCTATAAAGAATAAAAGGTTATGTATCGTGTAATTTCAGTAGGAAGTCTGTTGTATGCAACGAAATGGTTAAGACCAGATGTTTCACATGCTAATGATGTTGTCAGAAACATGACAGATTCAGGTGTTACGGTGAAATGGGTGCTTCAGTGTATGAGAAGCACAAATGTCACCTATAGTGGTTACACTGAGATGGTCTGTGATAATTGTAATGTATATTTTACAGGTATTTTGGATAGGAGGAGATCTATCACTAAATGTGTCTCACAACATAGTTGTGGAAGACATGTTTGAGGTGGAGTGACCTCTGAGAAAATCCAAACTCCTACAAGTCACACAAATGAGATCATGAAACCAGTTTTATTAGAGAAGTTGCAGTGGTGATTGCCTCCTCTTGGCTTGCAGCAAAGGTGATGAACAAAAGGAAGAAGCAAGGTATCAGGTTAATTGTTGTCAAGGTGGAGATTTTTGGGATTTGGTGACAACCAATTACCAAGAACATATTTGGATCCTTTTATTCTGCGTTGGTTACAACCAAATAGACCAAGTTAGAATATGGATAGGGATTGCATTTAATAGTCAGTTTCTTGTGTGAATGTATAAATTCATGCAAGCCCACAGAGGCAAATACGACTGTGAGATGACTGAGTGTGAGAGACTGAGAGAGAACTTGCAAATCTAATATAATCTCCATAATCTGAATAATAAGACAATCGATGCCTATGCTTGGTGGACGTATCCCAATGTTTGGGTGAACCACATGAAATCCCTATGTCTATTTCTTATGTGTGTGATTGTTAATTATCATTGAGAATTGTGTTTTCCGCATTGACAATTCTAACAAGTGGTATCAGAGTTGGTTAGAGCTGGTTGAAGGATCGTCAAATTCAGAAGCCAAAAGTAGAATCTATGTGAGGGTGCATGAATTTATATATCCCCGCAGGTCCCTCCTATTGAAGGGTGCAGAGACTTATTACTCAGCCTTACGCCTGTGACCAATTTGTGACATTTCCGCAGTTGAGTATGAGGAACAGTGCGTTGATCTTTCACCATTTCCGCACTCTAGTTTGTCGAGAGGTGCGGACTCCTGGCACTCCACTGTTGCGTGAGGTGTGATAGCTCCCTTAAATCCAAAAGTCACAACGGCTCCGTAAAATTTAGCAGAAAAAGAATTTCTTAAGGTATGAAGAATTTATGAAAAACTTAAGGTATGAACTATTTTGCACAAGTCACGTGGAGGCGATTTTTAAAAAATATATGAAAAGGTGTGAAGAGGTATGAGAGTTGAAATTTAATGAAGAACGGAATACTTCTTTTTCAAAAGAATCATATAAGAGTGAGGATGGTTTTTTAATAAAAGGGTGGAAGAATTTAAAAGGTGGATGTTTTAAAAAGTAAATCTTTTTCTTTATAAAAGTTTTTTATTAAAACTTTTTATATTATTAAAAGGGTTTTTTTTTGGATTCAGCCTTTTGTGGTTATCATTTAACCTTATTTTATTAAGGGTCCACATTTAACCTTATTTATAATTCCTCCACATTTAAAAGGATTTTTTATAAGCAGTGATTTGGGCCATGGGTTTTATAAGCAGTGGATATTAGGAGATTTTTTGTGCAAATGGCTAAGATGTAGTGTTTGAACTTTGAAGTTGAAAAGTTGAGCGGTAAAAAAAAATTTCATCTCTGGAAGCTTAAGATGCGGGATTTACTGGTGAAACAAGGGTTGCAAAAGGCATTGGAAAGAAAGTCAAAGAAACCAACAACCACGACAAAATGGGAATGGGAGGATTTGGATGTGAAAGCTCTTAGCACCATTCGTTTATGTCTGGGAGATGAGGTTCTGTTTAATATCATAGGAGAGGATAAAACATCAGGCTTATGGAGAAAGTTGGAAAGTCTGTATATGACAAAGTAATTCACAAGCAGAATCTACTTGAAGAGACAGTTGTACATTTTGTGGACGAAGGAGGTTACAAAAGTTGTTGACCATTTAAATACCTTCAATACCCTTATAGTTCAATTGACTAGTATGGAAGTTAAATTCGAAGATGAAGATAAGGATATTACACTATTGTGCTTGTTGCCTGAGTCTTCGTATAATCGGGTCACCTCTATTATATTTAGCTCAACAAATGTTTTAGATTATGACTCTGTTGTCGGAGCTTTGTTGGCTGAGGAGATGAGGAGAAAATCTAGTAAAGAAACCTAAACTTCAGAGGTGATTATGATCAGAGGTCGAACTACAGAGAAGAGTGAGAGAAGTTCTTTTCGATATAATTCAAGACACATAAAGGGTAAAGAAAAATGTGGTACTATGGAAAAACAGGACATCTCAAGAAAGATTGTTGGAAGAGAAAGGAATCTGAGGAAAACTCTACGAAGGAAGAAAATTTGGCTGTAAAAAATTCAGGTATAATTGATCACGTTTTATCCATTTATAGTAATTTACAATATCAAGAATAATGATGGTTAGATTTAGGTGCCTCCCACCACTTGAGCTCACATAGAAATTGGTTCTTTTCTTACCAATCTGTTGATGAGGGTGTAGTGTTTATGGGAAATGGTATTCCATGTAAAACTGTTGGGGTTTGCAAAATTAGAATCAGGATGCTTGATGGTATTTATAGGGAATTAACAGATGTTAGATATGGACCTAAGCTTAAATAAAATTTGATTTCATTGGGAGTTTTTCATTCTTGTGGATATAAGTATACAGGTCAAGGTGGACCTATCACAGTGTAGAAAGGTAATTTAGTAGTGATGAAGGCAACACAGGTTGATAACCTTTATAAGTTGGAAGGTAGTACTGAAGTAGAATCTGAAGTGACATTTGTATCTTATTGTTTACGACAGAAGAATATGGGTCATAAGATCAAGAAATAATTGCAAGTACTGGTAAGCGGTAAATCGTTTCCAAACTTAAATCTTTGTTTCTAAATTCTTGCTTGTTTTATATCTCTGCAAGTTATGATGATGGTATAAATATATGTTGTGTGTGGGATCCTACTTCTCACAAGTTCATCATTGACCGAGATATAGTATTTATGGAATAACCAAAAGGGTTGATTCAAGATCGCAATAGTAAATTTGTTTACATGCTACATAATTCATTGTATGGCCTATTGTTACCCAGCCAAATATACAAGAGGTTTGAATCCTTCGTAGTGAGTCAGAATTTATCAAAGGGTAGGAATGACTATAAATTTTATAGTACATTCACAGTCTCGATGTTCTTTGTTGATGATATGATCAGTGCAAGGCAAAGCATGGATAAAATCAGTAAGAAAATGACTTAGGTGGACAGGACAATTCAGATGAGGGATCAAGGAGCAACAAAACAAATTATGGGCATGGAAGTACACATATATGGTAATGGTAAGCTATGGATGGAGTTCAATATGAACATTGTAAGACCAATTTTTTTCCCTCTTGCTTTCCATTATAACTTTTCTTCAAGGATAGGGCCTGTTTATAAAGAAGAAAAGGTTATGTCTCATTTAAGTTGAGTAGGAGGTCTATTGTATGCAATGAAATGGTTAAGACCAGATGTTTCACATGCTAATGATGTTGTCAGAAACATGATAGATTCAGGTTTTGTAGTGAAATAGGTGCTTCGGCATATGAGAAACACAAATGTCACCTACGATGGTTACACTGAGATGGTATTTGATAATGTAATGTATATTTTATAGGTATTTTGGATAGGAGGAGATCTATCACTAAATGTGTCTCACAACACAGTTATGGAAGACATATTGGAGGTGGAGTTACCCCTTAGGAAATTCAAACTCGTGCAAGTCACACAGGTGAGATCATGAAACCGGTTTTATTAGAGAAGTTGCAGTGGTGCTTGGCTTCTCTTGACTTGCAGAAAAGGTGATGAACAAAAGGAAGAAGCAAGGTATCAGGTTAATTGGTGTCAAGGTTGAGATTGTTTGGATTTGGTGAAAACCAATTACCAAGAACAAATTTGGATCTTATTATTTTGTGTTAGTTACAACCAAATAGACCAAGTTAGAATATGGATAGGGATTGCATTTAATATTCAGTTTCATTGTGTGAATGTATAAATTCATGTAATCACACAGAGGCAAATACGACTGTGAGATGACTGAGTGTGTGAGACTGAGAGAGAACTTGCAAATCTGATGTAAAGTCTATAATCCGAATAATAAGACAATTGATGCCTATGCTTGGTGGGCATAGCCCAACATTTGTGTGAACCACGTGAAATCCATGTCTCTATTTCTTATGTGTGTGATTGTTAATTATCATTGAGAATTGTGTTTTCCACATTGACATTTCTAACAAGTGGTATCAGAGATGGTTTGATCTAGTTGAAGGAGTGTCAAATTATTGGAGAAGCCAAAAGTGAAATCTGTTTGAGGGTGCATCAATTTATACATCCCCAAAGGTCCCTCATCTGGAAAAGTGCATAGATCTTTCACGATTTCTGCAATCCAGTGTGTCGGGAGGTGCGGACTCCCCGCACTCAAGTGTTGCATGAGGTGCGGCGGCTCCCTTAAATCCAAAACTCATGATGGCTCCCTAAAATTCAACAGATAAAGAATTTCTTAAGGTATGAAGAATTTATTAAAAACTTAAGGTATGAACTATTTTGCACAAGTCACATGCAGTCGATGTTTTAAAAATATATGAAAAGGTGTGAAGAGGTATGAGAGTTGAATTTTAATTAAGAATGAAATAATCCTTTTTTAAAATAATCGTATAAGAATGAGGATGGTGTTTTAATAAAAGGGTGGAAGAATTTAAAAGGTGGATGTTTTAGAAAGTAAATCTTTTTCTTTATAAAAGTTTTTTATTAAAACTTTTTATATTATTAAAAGGGTTTTATTTTTGGATTAACCTTTTGTGGTTATCATTTAACCTTATTTTATTAACGATCCACATTTAACCGTATTTATAATTCCTCCACATTTAAAAGGATTTTTTATAAGCAATGATTTGGGCCTTGGGTTTTATAAGCAATGGATATTAGGAGATTCTTTGTGCAAATGGATAAGATGCAGAGTTCGAAGTTTGAAGTTGAAAATTTCATCGGTAAAAACAACTTTGAGCTATGGAAGCTTAAGATGCGGGATTTACTGGTGCAACAAGGGTTGTAAAAACCATTGACAGGAAAGTAAAAGAAACCAACAACCATGAAAGAATGGGAATGGGAGGATATAGATGTGAAATGTCTCAGCACCATTCATTTATGTCTGGTTGATGAGGTTATGTTTAATATCGTAGGAGAGGATACAACATGAGGCTTATGGAGCAAGTTGGAAAGTCTATATCTAAAGAAGTCCTTAACAAGCAGAATCTACTTGAAGAGACAGTTGTACAGTTTGCGGATGAAGGAAGGTACAAAAGTTACTGACCATTTAAATACTTTCAATACCCTCATAGTTCGATTGACTAGTATGGAAGTTAAATTCAAAGATGAATATAAGGCTATTACACTATTGTGTTTGTTTCCCGAGTCTTGGGATAATATGTTCATCTCTATTATCTTTAGCTCAGGAGATGTTTTAGATTATGACTCTATTCTGGGAGCCTTGTTGGCTGAGGAGATGAAGAGAAAATCTAGTAAATAAACCTCAACTTTAGAGGCGATGTTGATAAAAGGTCAAACCACAAAGAAGAATGAGAGAAGTTCTTTCCGATCTAAGTCAAGACACAGAAAGGGTAAATAAAAATGTTGGTAATGTGGAAAAATAGGACATCTCAAGAAATATTGTTGGAAGAGAAAGGAATATGAGGAAAACTCTATGAATGAAGTGAATTTGGTTGTAACAAATTCAGCTATAATTGATCATGTTTTATCCATTTCTAGTAATTTAAAATATCCATAAGAATGACAGTTAGATTCAAGTACCTCCCACCACATGTGCTCACATAGAAACTGGTTCTTTTCTTACCAATCTGTTGATGAGGGTGTAGTGTTTATGGGAAATGGTATTCCGTGTAATGATGGACAACTGAGAGGGGGGGGGGGGAATCAGTTGTAACCTTGCTTAAACAATAATACTTATTTTAAAATCTTTCCAGATCACTTAATCACAATCACAATAATGCAAGGAAGTAAGAAATAGACCATTCAACATCATTCACACATATGAGATACACAGAGACAGATATTTCATGAGGAAACCCATAAAGGGTAAAAACCTCTTCTTCTTTATATGATAAGTAATCTGTACATTCTTTACATTATCATACATATGAGCACCAACTCATAATGAGGCTACAAACTCTATTTTGCAAGCTTCTACTTACTGAGAGCACCAACTCTATGGATTCTCTAACACCAACTAGAAGGAAGAACCAACTCCCTAGTTTCTCTAGAACCCACTAGAAGGAAGCCCAAACTCCCTAAGTGTTCCAACACCAACTGGATGGAAGCACCAACTTCCAGTCACAAAGGCACCAACCTGTATAACAGAGAACAACAGTTCTCCCTTGCACCACCCTGCCACCATGGTTTCTCTGGCTACAACTAGATGGAAGCTACAACTCCCTTTGTTCAAGAACCCACTTGAAGCTCTGAGGACAACAGTCCTCCCTAGAACCTCCCTACCACCCTAAAATATAAATCTTTGCTATTATGACTTATTACAGTGATATAAAGTTCTTCAATGGCTTACTAGTCTCATCATTGTTCTGCTACACTGCATTGCTCTATCTGCATCAGTGTCTTCTGCACACTCCTTACTCTTTCTGTTCTTTTTCCTTTTATGCTCTCTGCACCATGTCCCTTCGATGCACCATTCCCCTTCTGTACATTTCTGCTGCTGCACTCTACCTCCTTCTTCACTCCTCAATCACACCCAACAACAACACCCATTTCTTCTTTGTTCAGCATTCTTATAGTCTCTGTGCACCTTGTGCATGCAATCTGCTTCTTGCTCTTGCATCCTCTCCACCCCCAATCTCATCCACATTAGGGTGTTTTCTCCACTTCACTCTTCCACAGTTATCCCATCTCCTGTGTGCCATGTTGTATCTCTCTATTCTGCATCTCTTGCCCATTCTGAGTGCTCTGCCTGATCATCATGGTAACTCTTCATCTTCTTTGTTAAGGTCCTAACCCGCACATAGGTAGATGAATGTATTCGGATGTAATAAAGGTCAATATTAATAAGGCCTTTCAATAAAATAGAACAAGGTGGATGTAAGAATACCTAATAGAAGATTCCACTTCTAGAAGGATCTTCCTCTAGATGCTTCTCTTAATAGACATATTTAGTATAAATAAGGGTCGAGGGTATGAAAACCCTAGCTT
>JZKD02S1673350.1:836144-848729 GCA_000966675.3 Picea glauca
TGTGTGTATTTCTTCTACCCAGTAGGTTTGACCAATGTTCTTCTCATTCATCATTGACCTGGCCATTTCCTGCACTGTTCTATTTTTCCTCTCAACTACTCCATTTTGTTGTGGATTTCTTGGGATGGTGTATTCTCTCTTGATCCCATGCTTATCACATAATTCCTTGAAGTCACTTGACATAAACTCTCTTCCTCGATCTGATCTTACTACCTTTAATCTCTTGCCTGTTTGAGTCTCAGTTAAAGCCTTAAATATTTTAAACTTCTCAAAATCTTCAGCTTTTTCCTTGAGAAAGGCAACCCAAGTAAGTCTGGAGTAATCACCAATAATCAACATGAATTAGTTTTCTTTCTCTATGCCTTCCTGTCTTGATGGTCCACATAAATCCATATGAACTAGTTGGAGTGGTTTCTCTATTGAAGTAAAGCTCTTGGACTTAAACTGTGTCCTGGTTAGCTTTCCTACTTGGTAGGGTTTACACATTGAATCTTGGGGCTTTGATATTCTTGGTAGATCTTTTACTGCCTCGAGATTTTTGAGTTTTATTAAGTGGTAAAAGTTTAGATGTCCAAGTCTCCTATGCCATAACCATATTTTATCATGTTTTCTTAGATGACACTCTTCTCTATTTTATTTCAGCACATATACATTATTTTCTGTCCTTATGCCTTTGGCCACCACTTGTCCTGAGTTTACAGACTTTATCTTGAATTCCTTGGACGTGAACACCACTTCACATCCTCTATCACACATTTGACTTAAACTTAGTAGATTATGTTTCAACCCATATACAATATAACATCTTGGGATTTTCCTTTTCCATTACTTAAACTCACCATCCCTTTACCCTTTATTTTACCTGGAGCATAGTTTCCAACGGTTATGTTTCCTGATTTTCTTTCACTTAGAGATAGAAACTTACCTTTGTCTCCCATCATATGTTTGGAACATCCACTGCCTATATACCAAGGGTTCATTTTTCTTTGAGCTGACAACACTAATCCACACTTGTCACTTTCTTTCTTCTTCCACACCTTGACATTTTCAGTAGGGGAATTCAAATCTAGTTCATAGTTCCTTAATCGACAGTCAACAGATTTATGTCCATAGTTATGAAAAATGTAGCATTCAATATCATTGTTCAATACATCAAAATTATTGTTGCAGCATTGTCTACTTATTGACTGTTGATTATTTCTTGACCTCCTTAGTTGCATGTCTCTAAACTTAATTTGGCAATTTGGAATTTGTGAAGGTTTGTTACTTGGTTGTATCATTCTTTGTTGTGGCAAGTATTTATTCCTTTGAAACCTTAATTTCTCATGTCTAAGTCTTAAGAAACAATTTACAGCTTTGTGACCAAAGTTAGAACAGTAGAAACAATAGCCATAGAAAAATTCTTTGTACCTGGAAAATGGTTGTCCTCTTTGAGAAAATCGATTTCTTCCATGTTGATGACGTCTTTCAGCAGGGAGCGCACTATTTCTTTGTTCTACAGATTCAATCCTAACACCTTTTCCTTTACTCATCCTGGGCGGTTGGTTGTCTTCCTTTGTTTCTACAGGTTTGTTGTTGTCATTGGTTGTAGATTTGACAAACTTGACGGGTTCTTCATTTCTTGGCTTACCACTACTTGATCCCTCTTCATAACCCAAACCACTTTTCAGCTTTGGATTCCTTTGTTGATTCAAAATGGTGGCTAATCCTTATGAGGCTTTGATACTTGATAGATTCTAATTATACAAGGCTTGAAACTTCTCCATCTCTTTCCTAGTTTTCACTACTTCTTGTTCTAAGGCTTCACATCTTGCCTACTTTTCTGATAACTGTCGTTTCAAAATGTATTTGATTTTCTTTGCCTCTTCTAATTCCACTTTTAGTAGGACAAGGTCTTCATCAGGTTCTTTACTTTCTTTCTCGAACTGTATCAACAATTGTCTTTGATTTGTATTCTTAATTCTTAGTCTGTCAATCTCTTCCAGTGCACTAATCATTTCTCCTTCCATGTCAACCACAACTTCTTCTTCATTAGCATCACTTCTTGTTCTTTTATTATCATAATCTTCTTTGGCCATAAGTATGAAGTCATTTAGTTTATCTTAAATAGATTCATTGTCTTCATCATTTGAAGGATCATCATCATTGTTTACACAAAGATTTTTCTTCCTAAAGTTATTCTCTTTAAGGAAATTTTTGTGTTTGTGCTTCTCCTCATCATCACATATCTGATCATTTATTTTGTGGGGACATTTATTTTCAAAATGACCTATCCTACCATAGTTGAAACATTTGAAAATAAGTTTACCTTTGTATTTTCCTGATCCCTTCTTCAGTCTCTTCACAAATTTTGCTTCAATTTCATCATGCTCAGAATCCTCATTCTTGTCTACCTTAATGATGCTTCTCTAGAGGTGGGTTTATCTTTAACTATTCTCATTTCATATGCAATCAATGTTCCTAGAAGTTGATAAAACTCCAAGGTTTTTAGATCATGAAGTTCTTCTATATAAAAGACCTTCAGATTGAACCTATCTAGGAGAGATCTCAAGATTTTTTGAACTAAAGAAGGTTTCTCAATTTTTTCACCAAGTTCTTTCATTGCATTTACCATTTCTTCTACTCTCAGAAAGCATTTTCCAATAGTTTCATCTTATTTCATCTTCATCTATTCAAACTGTATTTTGTAGGTTTGAAGCTTGGCATCCTTTACCTTCTCATTACCTCCATAACTGCTAATGAGTTTGTCCCACATTTCTAAGGCAGTTCCTAGGTGCATAAATTTTACGAATTCTGCTTCTGCAAACCCACTCAAGATAACATTCATAGCCTTAGCGTTGAAGCTAAATTCTAGCTTGTCATACTTATTAGCTAGTACAACTGCCTTTACATAACCAATATCTACCACATCTCAGACATCTGCACCTAAAGCCATTATGTAGGTTCTCATTCTAACTTTCCAAAAGGCAAAGTTTGTTCCATTGAATAGAGGGGCCTTATTGGTTGAATTTCCTTCATGGCTTGACATGTTTAGGCTCTAGGATCTACCCTTAGATAAAAGGGTCCGACTCTGATACCAATTGTTGGAGAACTCAGAGGGGGGGGGGGTGAATCATTTGTAACCTTGCTTAAACAATAATACTTATTTTAAACTCTTTCCAGATCACTCAATGACAATCACAATAATGCAAGGAAGTAAGAAATAGACCATTCAACATCATTCACACATATGAGATACACAGAGACAGATACTTCGTGAGGAAACCCATAAAGGGTAAAAACCTCTTCTTCTTTATATGATAAGTAATCTATACATTCTTTACATTATTATACATATGAGCACCAACTCATAATGAGGCTACAACCTCTATTTTGCAAGCTGCTACTTTCTGAGAGCACCAACTCTCTGGATTCTCTAGCACCAACTAGAAGGAAGAACCAACTCCCTAGTTTCTCTAGCACCCACTAGAAGGAAGAACCAACTCCCTAAGTGTTCCAACACCAACTGGATGGAAGCACCAACTTCCAGTCACGCAGGCACCAACCTATATAATAGAGAACAACAGTTCTCCCTTGCACCACCCTGCCACCATGGTTTCTCTAGCTGCAACCAGATGGAAGCTACAACTCCCTTTGTTCAAGCACCCACTTAAACCTCTGAGGAAAACAGTCCTCCCTAGCACCTCCCTACCACCCTAAAATATAAATCTTTGTTATTATGACTTATTATAGCGATATAAAGTTATTCAATGGCTTACCGGTCTCATCACTATTCTGCTACACTACATTGCTCTGTCTGCATCAGTGTCTTCTGCACACTCCTTACGTTTTCTACTCTTTTTCCTTTTATGCTCTTTATGCCATGTCCCTTCGATGCACCATTCCCCTTCTGTACATTTCTACTGCTGCGCTCTGCCTCCTTCTTCACTCCTCAATCACACCCAACAACAACACCCATTTCTTCTTTGTTCAGCATTCTCATAGTCTCTATGCACCTTGTGCATGCAATCTTCTTCTTGCTCTTGCATCCTCTCCACCCCCAATCTCCTCCACATTGGGGTTTTTTCTCCACTTCACTCTTCCACAATTATCCCATCTCCTGTGTGCCATGTTGTCTCTCTCTATTCTGCATCTCCTGCCCATTATGAGTTCTCTACCTAATCATCATGTTAACTGTTCAACCTCTCTAGCGGTTTCACCCACACATCCATCATCACTGGGTGTTATATCGAGATTCCTTAGCTTCTCTGGTAGTTGAGACTCTTCATCTTCTCTGTCATAGACGAGCTCATCCTCTGGCAGAGACCATCATTTGTTTCTAGAAGTTACACTGTGAAGTGAAACAGTAGCCCTCTGATCTTATTAAAATTCATCTGCACCGTTGAATTGACTTCATTGAATATTGCGTTCATTTTTACATTTCGCACTTTGGCATTTCAGGATCCCAGTGGTAAAGATTTCATTACTCTCCATGTCTCGATCCCCGAAACTCTAAAATGGAGCTTGTCTGCACTAGCTCCTTCCTCCATCTTCCGTCGATGTGACCAATGGTTGTGACCACAGGCTGAGCCAAAACATGTTTCTCATTTTGGCATTTCGGTAATCCTGTTGTGTGTCATATTGACTCTCCAAGTCACGATCTTCGAAACTCTGAAAAAAGAGCTTGTCGCTTCAATCTTTTCTCCATAGCTCTTCGACCATGTGACTATGAGAGGTGACTAGGAACTTATCCATATAGTTCTTTCATGATTTTTCTTTTCATCACATCGGCATTCTTGTGATGATGAGTTCTTGATGCTCCATGTCCCGGTATCCAAAGCTTTGAAATGGAGCTTGGTTGCACTAGCTCCGATCATTTCGGCATTTCGCATTTCAGCCTTTTGCGATTTCTCATGTCGTGAATTCCTATTGTGAGTTCGGGAGGTTAGGGAACCCTGTTCCTTTGAATTTTTAGTCGGTGAAATGATGATCTATCGTCACGTGTCCTATGGACCCGACGGTCCAGATCTTGTCGTGAATTTGACACTTCACGGGCCTTCCTTGTGCCTGATTAAGGATTTCGACCTTTCGCATTTCGCCGCTTCGGGACTCTTGTGATGAAGAGTCTCATCACTTGACTCTTCCAACTACCGGTATCTGAAGCTCCAAAATGGAGTTGGATCAATGGTCCACACTCTAGATGATTCGACGGTCTATATCTCTTCATGATTTCGCACATCGCGATTTCGGCATTCTTGACGTGAGATTTCTTGACAACTCCACCTCCCAGTCTGCGAAACTCCGAAATGGAGTCAGCTCAACTTTTCGGATTTTCGCACTTCGCAACTTTGGGATTCCTGTCATGAGAGTCCTTGACATCTCCAACTCTTGGTCTCCAAACCACCGGTATGGAGTCTTTGACATTTCGCGATTTTGCATTTCATGACTTCATATTTCCCGACTTCAGGACTCCTGTAGTAAGAGTTCTTGACATCCCCAACTCCCGGTATCTGAAATCCCAGTAGCCGACTCCGAAATGGAGTTTGATCAATGATTTGATCTTGCCTTTCAATCGCTACTGTTCTTCCTTGCCTGCCTGTCTGTTGATCTTCCTTGTCTACCTTTTTTTCATCATTGGTGTTGTTCTTTCCATCAATGACAAGCACGCTCTTCTTGTAAACATGCCAACAAGCATCTCCACCAGTTTAGTGGTGGTACGACTGTCGTTAGACCAAAACCCGCGGGTGATTGATAAACTCATCACTGCCAGAGTTAATGGATCCATGGGAGGCTGTTAGACCATGTTGCGAGTCCCGAAGGAGGTGTTGAACACCAATTCAACAATCTCCCCCTCAACACCAATCGAGCGGACTCAAACCCATAACCTTTCACTCTGATACCAGTTTAGTGGTGGTATAGTTTCCATTAGACCAAAACCCACAGGTGATTGATAAACTCATCACCACCAGAGTTAATGGATCCACGGGAGGCTATTAGACCATGTCGCGAGTCCCAAAGGAGGCGCTGAACACCAATTCGACATGTAAACCTGTTGGGGTTGGTAGTATTAGAATCAGTATGCTATATGGAATTGTTAGGGAATTAATGGATGTTAGATATGTACTTGAGCTTAAATAAAAATTTATTTCATTGGGAATGTTGGATTCTTGTGTATATAAGTATACGGGTCAAGGTGGAGATCTCACAGTGTCGAAAGGTAATTTAGTAGTGATGAAGGAAACAAAGGTTGATAACCTTTATAAGCTGGAAGGAAATAATGAAGTAGCATCTGAAGTGACATATGTATCTTCTTTTTTATGGAAGAAGCATCAAGTTCATAACAACCAGAATGAATTGTAGGTAACGGTAAGCGGTAAATCATTCCCAGACTTAAATTCTTTGTTTTTTAATTCCTGCTTGTTTTATATCTCTGCAAGTTATGAAGATGGTATAAAGGGATGTTGTGTGTGGGATCCTACTTCTCACAAGGTCATCATTGATAGAGAAACAATATATATGGAACAACCAAAAGGGTTGATTCAAGATCACAACTGTAAATTTGTTTGCATGCTAGATAATTCATTGTATGGCCTATTGGTACCCAGAAAAATATACAAGTGGTTTGAATCCTTTGTAGTGAGTCGGGATTTATCAAAGGGTAGGAATGACTATACAGTTTATAGTACATTCAAAGTCTTGATGTTCTTTTATGATGATATGCTCGATGCAAGGCAAATCATGGATAAAATCAGTAATAAAATGACTTAGGCGGACAGGACAATTCATATGAGGGATCAAGGAGCAACAAAACAAATTATGCATATGGAAGTACACAGAGATGGTAATGGTAAGTTGTGGTTGGAGTTCAGTATGAACATTGTAAAACCAGATTTTATCCCTCTTGCTTTCCATTATAATTTTTCTTCAATCATAGGGCCTGCCTATAAAGAAGAAAAGTTTATGTCTTGTGTAATTTCAGTAGGAGGTATGTTGTATGCGAAGAAATGGTTAAGATGAGATGTTTCACATGCTAATGATGTTGTATGAAACGTGACAGATTCAGGTGTTGTAGTGAAATGGGTCTTCAACATATGAGAAGCACAAATGTCACCTATAATGGTTACACTGAGATGGTCTGTGATAATTGTAATGTATATTTTACATGTATTTTGGATAGGAGGAGATCCATCACTAAATGTGTCTCACAACACAATTGGGGAAGACATGTTGGAGGTGGAGTGACCCCTAAGGAAATTCAAACTCATGTAAGTCACACAAGTGAGATCATGAAACTCGTTTTATTACAGAAGTTGCAGTGGTGCTTTGATTATCTTGGCTTGCAACAAAGGTGATGACCAAAAGGAAGAAGCAAGGTATCGGGTTAATTGTTGTCAAGGTGGAGATTGTTGGTATTTGGTGAGAACCAATTACCAAGAACAGATTTGGATCCTATTATTCTGCAGGGGTTACAACCAAATAGGCCAAGTTAGAATATAGATAGGGATTGCATTTAATGTTCAGTTTCTTGTGTGAATGTATAAATTCATGTAAGACCGCAGAGGCAAATACGATTGTGAGATTAATGAGTGTGAGAGACTAAGAGAGAACATGCAAATCTGATGTAATCTCCATAATACAAATAATAAGACAATCGATGCCTATGCTTTGTGGACGTATCCCAAAGTTTGGGTGAACGACGTGAAATCCATGTGTCTATTTCTTATGTGTGTGATTGTTAATTATCATTGAGAATTGTGTTTTCCGAATTGACAATTCTAACAAGTGGTATCAGAGTTGGTTAGAGATGGTTGAAGGAGAATCAAATTCTCGTAGAATATAGAAGTGAAATTTGTGTGAGGGTACGTCAATTTATACATCCCCATAGATCCCTCATCTTGAAGGGTGCGAAGACTTATTACTCATCCTTACGCCCATGAAAAATTTGTGAAATTTCCACAGTTGAGTATGAGTAACATTGCATAGATCTTTCACGATTTTCGCACTCCACTGTGTCGGGAGGTGCAGACTCCCCACACTCTAGTGTTGCATGAGGTGTGGCATCTCCCTTAAATCCAAAATTCATGACGACCCCCTAAAATTCAGCGCATAAAGAATTTCTTAAGGTATGAAAAATTTATGAAAAACTTAAGGTATGAACTATTTTGCACAAGTCACGTGGAGGCAGTTTTTTAAAAATATATGAAAAGGTGTGAAGAGGTATGAGAGTTGAATTTTAATTAAGAACGAAATACTCCTTTTTTAAAAGAATCGTATAAGAGTGAGGATGTTTTTTTAATAAAAGGGTGGAAGAATTTAAAAGGTGGATGTTTTAAAAAGTAAATGTTTTTCTTTATAAAACTTTTTTATTAAAACTTTTTATATTATTAAAAGGATTTTTTTTTTGGATTAAACCTTTTGTTGTTATCATTTAACCTTATTTTATTCAGGATCCACATTTAACATTATTTATAATTCCTCCACATTTAAAAGGATTTTTTAGAAGCAATGATTTGGGCCTTGGGTTTTATAAGCAGTGGATATTACGAGACTTCTTGTGCAAATGGTTAAGATGCAGAGTTTGAAGTTTGAAGTTGAAAATTTTAGCGGTAAAAACAACTTTGATCTCTGGAAGCTTAAGATGCGGGATTTAATGGAGCAACAAGGGTTGCAAAAAGCATTGGCAGGAAAGTGAGAGAAACCAACAACCATGATGGAATGGGAATGGGAGGATATGGATACGAAAGCTCTTAGCACCATTCATTTATGTCTAGCAGATGAGGTTTTGTTTAATATTGTAGGAGAGGATACAACATTAGGCTTATGGAGAAATTTGGAAAGTCTATATATGACAAAGTCCTTGACAAGCATAATCTACTTGAAGAGACAATTGTATAGTTTGTGGATGAAAAAAGGTACAAAAGTTGTTGACCATTTAAATACCTTCAATACCCTCATAATTCAATTGAATAGTATGGAAGTTAAATTCTAAGATGAAGACAAGGCTATTACACTATTGTGTTTGTTTCCTAAGTCTTGGGATAATCTAGTCACCTCTATTAGCTTTAGCTCAACAAATGTTTTAGATTATGACTCTGTTGTGGGAGCTTTGCTGGCTGAGGAGATGAGGAGAAAATCTAGTAAAGAAACCTTGAATTCAGAGGCGATGTTGATCAGAGGTTGAAACACAGAGAAGAATGAGAGAATTTCTTTCCGATCTAAGTCAAGACACAGAAAGGGTAAATCAAAATGCTGGTACTATGGAAAAAAAGGACATCTCAAGAAAGATTGCTGGAAGAGAAAGGAATCTGAGGAAAACTCTACGAAGGAAGAAAATTTGGTTGTAAAAAATTCAGGTATAATTGATCACGTTTTATCCATTTCTAGTAATTTACAATATCAAGAAGAATGGCAGTTAGATTCAGGTGCCTCCCACCACATGTGCTCACATAGAAATTGGTTCTTTTCTTACCAATCTGTTGATGAGGGTGTAGTGTTTATAGGAAATGGTATAACATGTAAAACTATTGGGGTTGGTAGTATTAGAATTAGGATGATTGATGGTATTGTTATGGAATTAACAGATGTTATATATGTTCCTGAGCTTAAATCAAATTTGATTTCATTGGGAATGTTGGATTCTTGTGGATATAAGTATACAGGTCAAGGTGGAACTTTCATAGTGTCGAAAGGTAATTTAGTAGTGATGAAGGAAACAAAGGTTGATAACCTTTATAAGATTTAAGGCAGTACTGAAGTAGCATATGAAGTGACAAATGTATCTACTTGTTTATGAAAGAAGCATCAAGGTCATAATAGAAAGAAAGAATTGCAGGTACTGGTAAGCGATAAATCATTTCCAGACTTAAAATCTTTGTTTATGAATTCCTACTTATTTTATATCTCTACAATTTATGATGATGGTATAAAGGGATGTTATGTGTGGGATCCTACTTCTCACAAGGTCATCATTGAAAGAGATATAGTATGTATGGAACAATCAAAAGGGTTGATTCAAGATCACAATAGTAAATTTGTTTGCATGCTAGATAATTCATTGTATGGCCTATTGGTACCTAGGAAAATATAAAAGAGGTTTTAATCCTTCATAGTGAGTAGAGATTTATCAAAGGGTAGGAATGACTATACAGTTTATAGTACATTCACAGTCTTGATGTTCTTTTCTGATTATATGATTGATGCAAGCCAAAGCATGGATAAAATCAGTAAGAAAATGACTCAGGTGGACAAGACAATTCAGATGAGGGATCAAGGAGCAACAAAACAAATTATGGGCATGGAAGTACACAGAGATGGTAATGGTAAGCTATGGTTGGAGTTCAGTATGAACATTGTAAAACCAATTTTTATCCCTCTTCCTTTCCATTATAAGTTTTCTTCAAGCATAGAGCCTGTCTATAGATAAGAAAAGGTTATGTCTCGTGTAAGTTCAGTAGGAGGTATGTTGTATGGGATGAAATGGTTAAGACTAGATGTTTCACATGATAATGATGTTGTCAGAAATGTGACAGATTCGAGTGTTGCAGTGAAATGGGTGCTTCAACGTACGAGAAGAACAAATGTAACCTATAATGGTTACACCAAGATGGTATGTGATAATTGTAATGTATATTTGACATGTATTTTGGATAGGAGGAGATCTATCACTAAATGTGTCTCACAACACAGTTGTGGAAGACATGTTGGAGGTGGAGTGACCCCTCAGGAAGTCCAAAATTGTGCAAGTCACACAGGCGAGATTATGAAACCAGTTTTATTAGAGAAGTTGCATTGGTGCTTGGCTTCTCTTGGCTTGAAGAAAAGGTGATGAAAAAAAGGAATAAGCAAGGTATCACATTAATGTTGATTAAGGTTGGTTATCATTGATGTCAACCCTTGAAGAAATCCCCAGAGCACAAAGGTTTGGGTAATGGACCCTAGATTGTTTGATGTAAAGATGACTCATTATTGTCTCATCATGGTTGATAATAAGTAAAGATGGATGAACTCTAAAGTGGTCCCCTTATGGTGAAAGCCCTCACGGTAATACACTTTTTGGAGTAAGAGAACCCATGCTTTATTCTGGAATAATGAGTTGAAGGATAGTGAAATTGTCAGGGAAAAATATCCTAGATGGATAGTGCTTGTCATTCTATTTCCGGTGGTATGTGGAATGTCAAATAACTCCTCACGGTTAGAGATTTATGACCATATGAAGTTGGAGAACCCCTCATGAGTCTTATAGAATCCCCCAAGGGTCAAAGTTCTTTACAAAAGAATTTATTTTAAATGAAGAAGCCCTAAAATAAGGAAAGTGTAATGCTACATGAAGATATAAATAAGAGGCAAAGCTCACTCATTAACAACACACTTTTACATTTTGTATATCTATTTTCTTGTGTAAAGATTCTTGTAAATACTTGTGGATACATCTGAAGTAGCAAACATTTGAGGTAGCACGAAGGGTTGATGGTGAAATTCTCAGATTTATAGAATACCCCATTTTCGGATGCATATGTGGGTCGTTTGTGTATAGGGTGAGTATACATTGAAGGTATACGTAGGATGGTTGTGTATAGGGTGAGTATGTACGAAGGTTGACTGTGTATAGGGTGAGTATATGTTGATAAAGCCATGAAACTTGAGAAGATGAAATGCAGAGGTTCTATATTCTGAGATCAAGCTCCTAGGAAGGTCTAGAGTGCTCAGATACATTAGATCCATCCATTGGTTCAAAAGGTATGTATTATTTCTATGGATAGTTGGATTTTGATGTATGCATGAGGAATGCCAATGGAGATTTGAGGATTCTCCCTAGAGAGACTAGTGGCTACATGGGATCTTTTGTATAAGTCAGATCTACAGAAATACAATACTGGTATATTTATCATTGATACTTCTTGTTAAGGCACATCTTGTATTTCTTGGTATATGGCTAAGAGTTTTTATGGTACATGGTTGATATCTTGTATTTATTGATGTATTGAGAAATTGAATATTAGAAAGGAGTTGATGACTAAGATCATGTGAGAGATATTATACGTGTTCATGATTATACATACATATATGGAACATTACTAGAGAGAGACATACTTGCCTTGAGTAGAGGTTGTGTATGAGGATGCATGCACAGGGTACAGTTACAGTCTCAATACAATGATAGGTTACAGATCTATGTGAAAAAAGCTATAGAGGGTCGAAAGTTTTCAAGTGAAAGGAAACCCTAGTTTCAGAAGGCATACACGGCCTGCATAACAGATAGGGTGCGTACATATGCAGGCTGCATCACTACAGGTCATGTATCTGTTGTATTTTTGTAGATACATGTTTAGTTCAGGTACAGTTTGATTACAGGGCAGTTGTACAGATTGGATACAGGGCAGTGGTACAGGTTGATACAGTTGTACAATAGTATATCTCATAGTGACAGGTTGATAGTGGTTCCATCATTCTACTTCTACTTCACGGTGGTTGGATGAGACAAGGACCGGTGGTTGTAGCCACCTTTCGGTTGTAACCGAAGAACATAGGGGGGTGTAGTCTCCTTCTGGTTGTAGCCAGAGAATTGGGGAGTTGGAGCTTCCCTCAGGTTGTAGCCTTAGAAACTAG
>JZKD02S1673350.1:865575-880898 GCA_000966675.3 Picea glauca
TGAAGAATTTCATACTTCGCTAATCAACGGCGATCCATCTTCAGAAGGCTTTTTGACAAAAGTCTATCATATCCTCTGTAAATTTAATCTCGATGACATGTCATTGGCATTAAATATTTTCTGTGATGCTTACATCCCTTCCATCCAGTCATGTTTGATCACTAATGGAGAACCAATTGAAAATCCTATCACTCAACTGCCAGAACAATCTTCTTCGCAAGAAGAGGAAAATTCTTCCGATAATGTTGAACAAGCTAAGGAGGTAGAATCTATTGATCAGAATCTTATTGACAACCCAATTGGTTTTTCCTTTGAATCATTATATTTTCAGTCTAAGACTTGTATGGAAGATGATTTGATTCTGACTCAAGGTGAATACCCTCATTCTTGTAACTCATGCCCTAATCAATCAATCATTGAAGAACACTTAAGCAACGAAAATCCTCTTGAATGTTCTACTATTCCCATGAATCTGATTAGAGAAGAAGTTACACAACTAGAAGAAGAAACTTTAATCCTTGATTCTCCAAATGCACTTCATTCACAGGAAAGACTAGATGCTTGTCACATAAATTTTGAATTATCTATCACACAAAAGGCAAATCCAGATGATAATATTATGTTGAGGAATTCATCACCAAAACAGAATAAGAGTAGTTTTAAAGAAAGTAAAGAGAATTGTCTTGAAAATACCATCGTTGATTATCAAGTTCAAGAGATTCTTTTCATCTACTTATTTCTGATTCATTTTATTCTTTATATCCTGATTTATTTCTAGATTCTGGTGGACTTGACATCTTACCTACAACATATTATTCTTTTCCACCACAACCATATCCTCTCGATATCATAAATTTTGGTGAAATTAATTCCGAGCATAACATTGATAAACTTGGATTTGATGCTTGTTCACTTTCATCACTCATATGGGAAAAGGACATGTTACGAGATGATTTTACATAGTTTATCGTTGAAAAAGACAATGCATTATGTTGTATGGAGATCAAACATTCTAAGTCTAATACTCGTTCTTTGCTTAGCTTGAATCTTAATGTTGATACTTCACATTTTGACATGATCAATCGCATTGAAGGAAACATTCAAACCAATGATCTTATTGATTGCACGAATCTTCCTATGATGAACTTTCCATTGACACATTCGCTTCATCAAAATCTTGGTTTGCATCCGCATTTTTCTGATAGGATCTTAGAGTCGCTTGAATATTCATATATGAAGAAATTTCACAATAAAGACATAGTTGAGCTTGCTTTCTTTTTACCCAAGTATCTTGGAAGTAGGCGTGACATTTTTCTTTTAGATCCTCCATGTGAAGAAGTTAATGAACACGTAGAGAATTGTAAGGAGGATGAGGCATTTCAGCCTTGGCTGATGGTTTTTCCATTTCCTCATGATCCTGACGAGTTTTTCAAAACTACTTACACTCACCCATGCCATTATGACCCTTATCATGACAATATTGCGCAGTGGCTGGAGGATTCATACAACAAGAATATTCGAAGAAATGGTAAGATCATGCTTACTTTGTTTCTAGATGTTGATTATGAAGGTAAGCTTGATATGTTTCTATCATTTGTTGATATATTACCATTCTTTTTAATAATGCTTGGTCTTGTTTTCATTGCAGGATTAAAGTTACTTCGCTGGCTACATTGGAAACATGATTTCACATAGTATCCTGATTTGTTTAAAAGTTAGGGTAGGTTTAGGAATAGGTTTTCTTTCAGTTTGATTTCTTACTAGTTTTGTTTTTAATAAATGCAGTCATGAACGCAAGTGGACGCACGACAAGAACCATAATACGACTGTTACCAAGGAAGTCCCCTTGATCTCTTTCTCTTTACTTCTAATTGAATGTTTATTTTCAAAAATGGTATTGTCATGAAAATCTTAAATGGAAAGTAAAGAGATAAATGAATCTGAATCAGCTCTAACCCAAGATACCATGAGTAAGACTGTTTTCCCATCATCCAGGATTTTCCTACTTTCTTTCAGTTTCCCAGGGGATTGTCGCATGAGGTTTTCAGATGAACCTTCTGTGTATTTTTGTTTCTTGGTTTGTTGTTTGGATTTCTTTGTTTTCCAATGTTTTCTTCGCTGGTGTGTTTTGATTTCTTCCTTATGCTTACCAGTTTTTTCTTTTGGAAATACACCCACCTGTGCACTGAGCCATTCAGACAAAGACCATGAGGAAATCTCTTCGCTGAAATAACTTCTGAAAAGATGTACGAACATCAGTGATATATTTAAAAATGATGTTGGAAAATTTTGTTTGAAAGAAGTCGACTAATTCCGATCTCTGAGTGAAGTTTGTCATGATTATCTTTATCTTTTTACGCTGTCCCTTTTCCGTAAAGGAATGACTCAAAAGGATATCTCCCTGTCATAGTAAGTTGTTTTAGAAATAAAACATTTCTAGAGCTGGATCAAGGACAGTATAAAAAAATTATGATGAGGTCTAAAAAAAAAATATGAGAAAATATCAAGATTTTTCAGCGTCACCCCGCTCAGCCATCTACAAAAGAAAAGAAAAATAAAAATATAAATAAGAGCTGTGGGAAGTGTTTGTAAACCCGTCGGGATACTGAACAGGTCCGCTGGAAGCGGGTAAATACAAGCATGACGCCAAGACAACTTCGTCGGGGTACCGAAAGAATTTAGTGAAAGAATTTATGTGAAAGAATTTAGTGTTGCATTCCCCTTCCTTGAGCCACTAGATGCGTAATTTCTGCTTCCATAAGATTTATTCTTGTCTTTTTTTGGCTTTGAGTTGTTGGTTTATTTTTATTTCCTGGGCTTTTAGCTCACTGGTTAACCCATGCAGTCTGATTTGATGCTGGATCTCACCCCTTTGTTCTAACAGCTGTTTTTGGGAGTCGAAGATATTGCCAAAGTTATGCTTGTTCCAGAGTTTAAGAGTATGTTTGAGATTCTTTAATTTCTGTTGGAATCTAAACATTTTGGATCCACGTGGGACCTATGCCTCCCTCCACCAGTCCTGGATGTTTGCTTGGAAGTTCGGATGGTCAAGACAAAACTGTTCAAACCTTAAAGGTTTCTTACCAGGTGTGGTTGGGACATCCATCCATAACTATATGGGCCAGTGATCTGAGCTAGAGAAGTTCAGAATAGTAGCTTCCGTTGTTGTACCTTCCATCATAAGGGAATCAGAGATGAGGAAATGGTCTAATTTGCACGCGATTTGGTGTATTCCAGTCCTTCTGTTTGTCCAAGTGTAAGTACCATTGATGGCCTCCAGGTCAATGAGGTTAAGATCGACAATGAGGTTGTTGAAGTCGTTAGAGTCCCATTCTAGTCATCTTGATCCTCCTTTTTTTTCCTCCAGGCCGCGAATGATGTTGAAGTCTCCACCAACAGTCCATTTTTCATACTGTGTTAGAATAGATATATAATTCAGGCTCCTAAGGAAGGCCTGCTTATCCCTTGGGCTGGCTGGGTTGTATACATTAGTTAGGTGTCTGGGCTTGTTTGAACCTATGATCCTGTAATCTGTTGTGATGGACCATTTAGTGGTAAAGAAGTTTTCCAACAATACCGCATTGGTGTTCCAGAGTATGGCCAGTCCCCCGGAAGTACCTATGGAATCAATTGAGGCCACTACCCCTTGCTTCCAACAGTAGGGAAGTAGCCTGTCAATGTCTTCTGAAGTGCATTTTGTTTCCTGCAACATTACTATGTCTGGTTTTTCTATCAAGATCAGATCCCATAGCAATTTTTGCTTGCTACGTCCATTGAGGCCTCTGATATTCCAAGAGATGATCTTCATAATGACGGGGGGATGGAGAGTGGAGGGAAGTTGTCCGAGATTAGGTGGATTTGTCCCGAGTTTACCATGTAGTTGCCTATTTCCTGTATGAGCTTGTTAGTGGATTTCCTCCCTCTTTTCTTCTCGTCTTTCTGAGCTTTATTTGGGTTTTTTGATTGACTACCCTGGATTCCTAAGGCTTTTCTGGCTCGGGCTGAGGACCCGACTGAGGAGTTAAGAAAGAACTTGTGTACCTTCCTTAGTTGATCTCTTGGTATGGTGTAAATTTTTTGCTGCCTATATGCGTGCTCAAGGTGCTCCAGATCCACCCCAGCTAGATCGTGCTCCTCCAGCTCCATTTCCGCATCCCCATCCTCTATCTCCGGTAGATCTTGCAGGTCCTAAGCCATGTTTGGGAGAGGGAGATCGAAATCCTTGCCCTGCTGGGGCCTTTCATTTCCTTGGCTTGAGGCCTGATGTCCCAAGTTTGGAGGTGGTACATTTGGGGTTGAAGGGGTAGTGTGGTTTTCCGGTTGATCTTGCAATATCACAAACTTATTGCTAGTAGAGGGATCTTTACTTACTTGGGCTGGTTGTTTTCTTCCTCCTTGTTGTCTTTTCCCTGCTGGTTGTACAAAGTCGTCCTTGTCTTTTTTTTCCTTGTCTTTGTTGCTTTCAAGGTTCCCTTCTTTCTGAATAGTGTTGAGGGGTCATTCCCTAAAAAGATGACTGTGTTCGTGGCATTTCCTGCATCGGAACGAAATGTGCTCGTAGTCGATGGTTTGGGTCCAGTCTTCATCTTGATATTCCAATATGATGGCTCCTGGGAGTGGCTTGGCTATGTTCAGATACACATAGATTCGCGCATAGGAGGTATAACACCTCTGCTTGGTTGCTTCAGAAGATTTGACATAGATGCCAATGGTGTTGCCTATGTCGGTCAGGACCTCTTCTAGCTAGAATTTCTGTGGGAGAGAGTATAATCGGATCCATACAGGTGCATGAGCAAAGTCCTCCTTCTCCAGGCTGAACTTTTCTGTCCAGAATCGCAAGAAGAGACCCACCGAGTTGAAAAAATACGGCCCCCCATCAAATATGCGATTGTGATCCTCAAGGTTATGGAAGATTATTGTGAAAAAACCCTTGGATCCCAGTTGTAGTTCGTAATGACCTTTTGGCTTCCACCAATATTGTATCCATTTGATCAGATCACGCTCGAAAGGCTAGAGCCCCAGGAATTTTCCAACCAGGGCATAATCTCTCATATACTGTTTTTGCTCTTCTATGCGTGGTGAGCTAATAACATATTTTGGGGCTTGTGGTGCTTGTGGAATACATTTACCTAGAAATCAAGGAGCTGATGCAGTAGAAGGGATGGCCTCTTTCTCTGGATCAATGTCCATCTCTCGGTCCTTGAATTTTCCCTCCTCCATCAATTTTGAACGCAGATCTGACGGCGGCTCGAAGGTTGTCCATTTTATACCCTCTGCTACATTCCCATTCGTTGTGGCTTGGCTGTAGGAGGTGCCTGTTGGCCCTCCCTCCTTGCGAGACATGAGCCCCAACGGGGCTACGGATGGAGCCGCATGGCTCAAAGCTACTGCAAAACCCTAGACTCGCGACTCAGAGCAAGCAAACTCCAAAAGCTCAATCATTTATTACATGTGTGATTGTTAATTATCATTGAGAATTGTGTTTTCCACATTGACAATTATAACAAGTGGTATCAAAGATGGTTAGAGCTGGTTGAAGGAGTGTCAAATTCTCGAAGAAGCCAGAAGTGAAATCTATGTTAAGGTGTGTCAACTTATACATCCTCGTAGGTCCCTCCTCTCGAAGAGTGTGGAGACTTATTACTCATCCTTATGCTCGTGAACAATTTGTGAAATTTCCGCAGTTGAGTATGAGGAACAATGCATAGATCGTTCACGATTTCCGCACTCTAGTGTGTCGGGTGGTGCAGAGTCCCCACACTCCAGTGTTGTGTGAGATGGGGCAGCTCCCTTAAATCCAAAAGTCATGACGGCTCCCTAAAATTCAGTAGATAAATAATTTCTTAAGGTATGAAGAATTTATGAAAAACTTAAGGTATGAACTATTTTGCACAAGTCACGTGGAGGCGGTTCTTTTAAAATATATGAAAAGGTGTGAAGAGGTATGACAGTTGAATTTTAATTAAGAATGAAATACCCCTTTTTTAAAAGAATTGTATAAGAGAGGATGGTTTTTTAATAAAAGGGGGGAAGAATTTAAAAGGTGGATGTTTTAAAAAGTAAATATTTTTCTGTATAAAAGTTTTTTAATAAAACATTTGATATTATTAAAAGGTTTTTTTTTTTGGATTAAACCTTTTTTGGTTATAATTTAACCTTATTTTATTAAGGATCCGCATTTAACCTTATTTATGATTCCTCCACATTTAAAAGGATTTTTTATAAGCAATGATTTTGGCCTTGGGTTTTATAAGAAGTGGATATTAGGAGATTTTTTCTGCAAATGGCTAAGATGCAGAGTTCAAAGTTTGAAGTTGAAAAGTTGAGCGGTAAAAACAACTTTGAGCTCTGGAAGCTTAAGATGCGGAATTTACTAGTGCAACAAGGGTTGCAAAAAGCATTGGCAGGAAAGTCAAAGAAACAACAGCCATGACAGAATGGGAATGGAAGCATCTGGCTGCAAAAGATCTTAGCACCATTTTCTAATGTCTGGCGGATGAGGTTCTGTTTAATATCGTAAGAGAGGATACAACATCAGGCTTATGGAGTAAGTTGGAAATTCTATATATGATGAAGTCCTTGACAAGCAAAATCTACTTGAAGAGACAGTTGTACAGTTTGTGGATGAAGGAAGGTACAAACGTTGTTGACCATTTAAATACCTTCAATATTCTCATAGTTCAATTGACTAGTATGGAAGTTAAATTAGAAGATGAAGATAAGGATTTTACACTATTGTGTTTGTTGCCTGAGTCTTGGGATAATATAGTCACCTCTATTAGCTTTAGCTCAGCAAATGTTTTAGATTATGACTCTCTTGTGGGATCTTTGTTGGCTGAGGAGATGAGGAGAAAAACTAGAAAAGAAACCTCAACTTCAGAGGTGATGTTGATCAGAGGTCGAACCATAAAGAAGAAAGAGAGAAGTTCTTTCTGATCTAAATCAAGACACAGAAAGGGTAAAGAAAAATGCTAATACTGTGGAAAAGTAGGACATCTCAAGAAATATTGTTGGAAGATAAATGAATCTGACGAAAACTCTATGAAGGAAGCAAATTTGGCTGTAACAAATTCAGGTATAATCGATAATGTATTATCCATTTCTAGTAATTTACAATATCAAGAAGAATGGAAATTAGATTTAGGTGCCTCCCACCACATGTGCTCACATAGAAATTGGTTCTTTTCTTACCAATCTATTGATGAGGGTGTAGTGTTTGTGGGAAATGGCGTTCCATGTAAAACTGTTGGGGTTGGCATTATTAGAATCAGGATGTTCGATGGTATTGTTAGGGAATTAATGGATGTTAGATATGTACCTGATGTTAAATCAAATTTGATTTCATTGAGAGTGTTGGATTGTTTTGTATATAAGTATACAGGTCAAGGTGGAGCTCTCACAGTGTCGAAAGGTAATTTAGTAATGATGAAGGAAACAAAGTTTAATAACCTTTATAAGATAAAAGTCAGTACTAAAGTAGCATCTGAAGTGATAGATGTATCTTCCTGGTTATGGAAGAATCATCAATGTCATAAGAGCAAGAAAGAATTATAGGTACTGGTAAGCGGTAAATCATTTGCAGACTTAAAAGCTTTGTTTCTGAATTCCTTCTTATTTTATATCTTTGCAAGTTATGATGATGGTATAAAGGGATGTTGTGTGTGGGATCCTACTTCTCACAAGGTCATCATTGACATAGATATAGTATCTATGGAACAACCAAAAGGGTATATTCAATATCGCAACAGTAAATTTCTTTGCATGCTAGATAATTCATTGTATGGCCTATTGGTACCCAGGAAAATATACAAGAGGTTTGAATCCTTCATAGTGAGTTAGGATTTATCAAAGGTTAGGAATTACTATACATTTTATAATACATTCACAGTCTTGATGTTCTTTGTTGATGATATGCTCGATGCAAGCCGAAGCATGGATAAAATCAGTAAGAAAATGACTCAAGTGGACAAGACAATTCATATGAGGGATCAAGGAGCAACAAAAAAAATTATGGGCATGGAAGTAAACAGAGATTGTAATTGTAAGTTGTGGTTGGAGTTCAATATGAACATTGTAAAACTAGTTTTTATCCCTCTTGCTTTCCATTATAAGTTTTCTTCAAGCATAGGGCCTGTCTATAAAGAAGAAAGGGTTATGTCTAATGTAAGTTCAGTAAGAGGTATGTTGTATGCGATGAAATGGTTAAGACTAGTTGTTTCACATGCTAATGATTTTGTCAGAAACGTGACAGATTCAGGTGTTGTAGTGAAATGGGTGATTCAATGTATAAGAAGCACAAATGTCACCTATAATGGTTACATTGAGATGGTATGTGATAATTGTAATCTATATTTTATAGGTATTTTGGATAGGAGGAGATCTATGACTAAATGTGTCTCACAAAAAAGTTGTGGAAGACATGTTGGAGGTGGAGTGACCCCTCAAGAAATCCAAAGTCGTGCAAGTCACACATGCGAGATCATGAAACCAATTTTATTAGAGAAGTTGCAGTGGTGCTTGGCTTCTCTTGGCTTGTATCAAAGGTGATGAAAAAAGGAAGAAGTAATGCATCAGGTTAATTGTTTTCAAGGTGGAGATTGTTGGGATTTGGTGACAACCAATTACCAAGAACATATTTGGATCCTATTATTCGGTGTGTGTTACAACCAAATAGACCAAGTTAGAATATGGATAGGGATTGCATTTAATATTCAGTTTCTTGTGTGAATGTATAAATTCATGTAAGCCCGTAGAGGTAAATATGACTATGAGATGATTGAGTGTGAGAGACTGAGAGAGAACTTGCAAATATGATGTAATATCCATAATCCAAATAATAAGACAACTGATGCATATGCTTGGTGGACGTAGCCCAACATTTGGGTGAACCAGGTGAAATCCCTGTGTCTATTTCTTATGTGTGTGATTGTTAATTATCACTGAGAATTGTGTTTTCCGCATTGACAATTATAACTCTTTCTCCATAAAAAACTATCACACTTATTAAAAGTCAGAAAGATGGTCTACTAAATCCAGGCTAAAATCTAAACATTGCACTCCCAATTGAGATAGACAACCCTCCTTCAATTGATTTCAATTGAAATAAACAACCTTCCTTTGGTCGTTGACTGAGTAATTGCAAAAGTCCTTGATGATAGGTGCAATGTCAAGAGTCCATGATGATAGATGAAATGTCCACCGAAAAAATTAGACGTTTCAAACTTGTTACACAATTATAAATCCAAAAATATAAATAGTAACCTCCCTGTGATGGCTGACTGAATAGCTGCAAGATGGATACTACCGTTATTACATGTCAATCCTCCACCTGAAAATTACTCAACAAATGTATTCCTTACATACTGTTGTAAGCATACTAGGAAACCACAACGATGAGAATTTAAGTTCGATTAAGTAATCAAAGCATAGTGCTAAACAATGTCCATTACATAGTATATTGAGTGCACTATCAATTGAACTTGGAATTTGGAATCCTTTTGAATTCCAAAATTTGGACTATCTCTTTTGAATTCCTCTTTAGTAATATAGTAGTCTAAACCGATTATTAGTGATATAGTAGTCTCCCTCAAGTGAGTTCAATGAATATACGATGGTACTAACTTTTTTTATTTTTTAAAAATATGAAAATTATAAGAAGAGCTTGCAAGTTTTAATTTTAAATTTTAAGTAAAATTTATTTTAATTTTAAATTTAAATAATATTTAAATTGAAAAAAAATGTATAATGGATATTTTAAATGTATTTTTTAAATACAAATCACAAGTTTATATGCAAATTATAAAGAATTTTATTTTTTAATATTCAATGAATTTAAGATTCTTATATGAAATTGATGGCCAAAAGAGTAGCAGCCTACATCTCATATGAAATTGATGACCCTTTTCAAGTAAACCTGCCAAGTACTTTAGCATGTCAAATTTAAAGGACTACATGGACATTCTAGGAATGTGCACCCATATGCATTTGGTGTTTATAAAATAAATGGGTTCGTGGATACTTTATTGTTTCAAAATAGCAAGGCATGTTATGTGAAAATTCCTAAACTTTAGTTGACTAAAGTTTTTATGATCTCAATCAAACAAGTAGATTTTTGAATTTAATTATTGCAAAAATAAATTCTGGACCATAGCATTAGTCATATAATAGATGGAAATCATATAGGCGAAGAATAAAATCAATTGCACACATACACTTACTCATTCAAATCTAGCTTCTCATTCCTTAGAAAAACTTACACATAAACCTCCACAGACTACCCAAAAAAACAACACTGTATGAATACCAAAAAACATCTCAAATTGAGTGGAACAACCTAGTGGGAAAGTACATCTTGTTGTACAACCTCTCCATATGAATATGAATTGAATGGACCCTGATACCACTATGTCCATACCACTATACATAACTATTTCATATTATTTATGGTGTTGTTAGAAACTCGACCTTTTCAACTACTAAGTGTTCAAGTGTGTTTTAACTCTCTATCTTGACTTGTATTTATAGTTTTAGGTGATATCAAAACCCTAATCTATTTTTGAGATTACTCATATTCTAAGTCATCCATGCATGAAATGCATCTTTTAGACACAACTAGAATTTCACTTTTTAACTAAAGTGAATTACAAATAGAATTACATTTTCAAAAATAGAATTACTTTCTCTAAAGAATTGTCTCGAACTAATTCCTATCTCCTATAATTCTAAACACTCCCTCTTATCAAGGAAGGGAAATATCATATCCCTACTCATATGTGGGAATATACTAGAGCTTCAATGCTCCCTTCTTAACCCTATCTCGTATGAAGTGGTATATGATATCTATATGCTTGGACATGTCATGAAACATTGAATCCTTAGAGAGTTTGATACAACTCTCATTATCACAATAAATGATTGTGGGATCTAACTCGCAATCAAATAATCTTGCAAGTAACTTGCAGAGCGAGATGTCCTCACAAATAGTCATACTGGATGCCATGTATTCTATCTTTGCTAAGATAAGTGCCATGGAAGTATGCTTCTTTTTGAACTAGGATATCATCGTTGATCCCAAGCTAAATCAATACCATAAGGTGTTCTTCATGTTTGTTAAACTACCTACCCAATTTGAGTCTATACACCCCTACAACTTCACTTTCCATCTCCAATATATCTTGGACCACACTCCACTATGGCCCTCAAATACATGAGAACATGTTTTTCTGCTACCCAATGCTCTTGTTTTGGCTCCACCATGAATTGACTTAAGGGGTTCAATGAAAAACATATATACATGTCCCAGTGTTGACCAAATACAAAAAAAAAACTATCAATTGCATGTACAATGTGGGATCCACTAACTCTAAATCAGATTTTGTCACCTTCTTTAGATTAGTTATCATTGATGTGGTCATAGGTTTGCATTCCTCCATCTAAAACTTCTTCAAGATCCGAACTGCATACTTACCTTGCCCAAGGAAAATCTCCCCTAGTCTCTGCCAAACCTCCAATCCCAAGAAGTAATGCATCATGTCGATGTCCTTCATCTCAAACTCAGTACCATGTCTTGTTTGCACTCTACAATGAGATTCTATGCACTTTTTAGAAACAAGTCATCTACATAGAGAAACAACATGAGTAAATTAGTGTGAACAAATATATAATATAAGTTAGGATCTGCTTCACTTTTGGCGAATCCCATACTATGTATATATTCATCAATATTACAATACAATGGTCTCGATGCATACTTGAGTCCATACAAGGATTTCTTAAGCATGCATACGTAAGACTCCTTCCCACTTACCTCAAATACTTGAGAATGCTCTATGTACGCTTCTTCCTGAATGATTCCATTAAGGAAAGGTGTCTTCACATCCATCTAATGTATCCTCTATCCCATAAATTAAACCAAGGACATAATTTCTCTAATGTAAGTGTACCTGGTGGCTTCAGAAAATATGGCCTCATAGTCCACTCCCTGTCTCTGGGAGAACCCTCTAGCCACAAAATTCGCTTTGAACTTCTCAATGATTTATCTACAACATGTTTCATCTTGTAGAGACACCTATAACTCACAACTAAATTTCACTCTGGTCTTGGCACTATGTCTAAAACATCATTCTTCACGATCGAGGTGTACTCCTCCCCCATGATTACGCAATTTCAACAACCCTTGATGCATGTGGATTATGCAATTTCAACAACTGATATTTGTAATTTTAATTATTCTCTTATAACATTGATGAAGAAAAAACAACTATAATATGAAATCAAAATCATCTAAAAATACAAAATTCTACATTTGCGGACAACAAATAAATATAAATATAACAAGAAGTTGAATTTTCTTAAAAATAAATGCTCTATCAAAAACTAAAACTTGAGTCAAGAAATTAAACAACAATATTGGAAGATCTTCTTTAGACCTTAAATATCCCCCTATCTCCATGCCTTTTGTTGGAGGAACTCTCTCTCCATTAGGTACCTTCTTAATATCCCAAATTAAATGTTTCTTTTTTTAAGTTATATTATTTAATCATCATGTAAAAAAATATAACATATTGCTTGAGCTTTATGGAGACAAAATGTGTATAAAATTTGGGAATCTTCAATGTTTTGAGTCTACACCCCATCCATCATCCAAGAAAAATAGAACTGAAATATGAAAATGTTTAAAGTCATATCATTAACGTAGTCGGATTATGGTTCAGTTAAGAGATGGACCATTGTTGTGCAAACTAACCAACTTTACCATCAAAGTGAAAAAATTCCCTCATTAATCAACATTCTCATTCTCTTGATTTGATAAGGAAAATCAAGCATGCGATCCACAAAACATATCATTAATCAACATTCTTATGTTTAAGAAGGAAACAAAATGTCATTAATCAATATTCTTCTCCTATGTTTGAGACATGAGACTGATATCAAGTATGGCATCTATATCGCAGGTTGGCAATCTCCTACTTTATGGCATCTATTATTCAAAATGAAAGAGTTTCTCTAAAATCATTGGTTTTGGTCTGGTTGCAAAAGGGGAGATAGGTGCATTATGCAATCCCAAGGATGGGATCACAAGCCCTTTAGCACCATCAATTAAACTTGTAATTTTGTAAGGACTTTCATACAAATCCTCAAAATAAAAAATAAAAAATAAAAATCTATTCATCTTCTTGCAAAAATAAATTCAATTTAGTTCAAGGTATTTCTTTCATGATTTTATTTACAGCAACATAATAATCAACAATAGCATAATAACAACATAAAATGCACAAAATGCGTACCTCTACTTGTAGATTAGTTGATTTAGTCCATGGTTCTCTTGTTCTTGAGCTTGACCAAACTGCCCAATTGAATATTAACCTCCCAACCAACTAGGAACAATCTCTTCGACTTCCTATCTCTAGGAATTCTTTCGGTTTCCTGGCCCCCGAGCCCCAAATTCCGAGCAACAACAGTGCCCTATGAGAGTTTCCAAAATTCTTTGTTCTCCCAATTTTCCTCCTCTTCCTTCAACTCTTGTAGAAATTTCCAATGCAAAAAAATGACCCTCCCCTAGTCCCCTCCTCTCTTCCTTATCCTCCTACCTCAAATCCCCCTCATTAATTTCCCAACAAACTTATCCACCCATTAATTACTTCACCCGCCTTTCAATAATAAAATAATAAAAGTCGCATTTAATATATTTTAATAATTAATTAAATTAAAATTAAAATCTATGATAAAAATTAATCAATTTAGGTTGTTACATACACCCACCCTTCAAGAAACTTAGTCCCGAAGTTAGAGTAATTTACAATACAAGGGTAACAACACACGATTCATACATCCACATCAAATAATCAACATCATCAATTTAAAACACTTATACATACTAGTGTACATGTGCAAGCATGCATGTGTAGCTAGCACATACAAGACTCACACATGCACTAATGACAATAATTATCACTCCTAAAGTAATTATTGCATGTGTCCAATCCAATCAACAATACCATTCATTTCATAAAAGATAGTAAACCATTTAAAATGCTCGCAAAATCCCTCAATTATAATAATTTAGCACAGACAACATTCATTTAGATAATTGTAGTTCAGTTAAGCAATTATAAATATACATATATACATATCTTCTTTTTAAAAAGAGGGAAAACAATAAATTCTACTATAAGTTGAAATCCCCACACACTCTCAACTACTTCTATTCATCCTTCCTCCCTAACTTGCTTCCATCGTCCATCCCTATCCTTCCTCTGCTAGAGTATCTTGGAGCGTAAATAATATTGACCTAACTCCAAATAGAACCCGTAAGAGGAAGTTTCAACTCTCTTGACCAAGATTTCCCATCAGGCAATTGACATTCATCATCACACGTCTAGGGAAGCATGATCTAACACCATCCTCCCATGACTCCAGGTTTCATAGGATACATGGTGGCAAATTCCTCCACCCCTCCTAATAGAACTAGGGTCAACACCCTTCCATGGACCATACAATGGCATTGTGTTCTTGGGAATTGTTTCATCATATATTCAGTTTTAGGCAGTATCACCACCTGAAAACCTACACTTGTCCACATATCATATCAATGCATTTGGACCAACATAGTTTCACATACAATATTCATACCATATTGTTTCTTGGCCTATGTTCATGACATCAACCTCTATCATCATTATCCTTTGACTATTTCATAGTCTCTTGACCTGTAGATTATTCTATAACACAACTCATACATATCCATGCATTATCATCATGTGAATGCATTTAATCATAATCTCAATCTGGTATCCACGTACTAAAAACTTTAAATGTCAAAATTTTCAAGTTATAAATAGATTGCATAATATCCATCATAATTCAGATAGCATTAAACATTCATAGAATTGACATTCACATTGGTTCATATGTCTTAAAAGTTCAAGTGTATCATTAATAGTTTTACAGTGAATAGAAAATAAAGATGATTAGGCCTCAAGTAATTCTATCTTTCTAAGTCAAAAGGTGGCATTACATACACCCAACCTTCGAGAAAACATATTCATGAGGTGGTCAAAAAGTGATGGATGATCTTGTCGTAAGGTCTCGACATCCTCCCAAGTAGCAGATCATGGGATATAATTGTCCCAATGGACCTTAACTTGGTCTACTAGACGATTCCTAAGTTGTTGGACCCTACGGTCCTGTTGGATTACTGAGAGGGGGGGGTGAATCAGTAATAGAGCAATTTAGTACCTTTTAACCATATAATCCAAGTGCTATATCAATGAAGCATTATTATCCAATAACTGCAGAGTAAATAAGCAATGAACAAATGAACA
>JZKD02S1673350.1:891940-907842 GCA_000966675.3 Picea glauca
TCTGCACTCCCCCGCGTGGAAGAGTGTACCATAGATGATTTTAGGGGCTAAATTTCGCCAATGGGCTATTTTTCCATGGTTTTCTCCAAAAAAAGATTCGCCAATTTCCATTTTTTCTAAAAAATATTTGCCCAAATTCCATAGAATAAAATGATTTTACCTTAAAAATCGCCCAAATTTTATAGAAACTATGTAAAATCCTTAGAAATTTGAATATTTTTACAAAACTATCGCCAAACATTTTACATTTTGCAAATTAAGGAAGGGTAATATTAGCCCAGGTTTCTACATTTTAATACAAATTTCCATCCTTAAAATCATCCTTGGAGTGTACATACTTCTGGGGTGTAAATACTTCATGGGGTATAAACACGGTTGAAAGCAAGGACCTCTGAATCAGGAAGATAATCAAGCTCCACGACCAACATATCCATCATGGGTGCACATACACCACTAACCCACGGAAACTTCTCACCAAGATCAACTTTCTATAAAAAATTGCTAACCCACGAAAAATTCTCACCTCAAATATGCTCCTTGGTGACGACCATTCTTTGATTTCTCTCACCTTCTCTGGATCCATCTTCAATTCATTTGAAGAGATCATAAAACCCAAATATATGAGTTATGTCTTCATAAAAGAACTTTTCTTCAAGTTTATTAACAACTTTTCTTGCTGCAATATCCTCATCACTAATGTTAGATGTTTTAAATGTTCTTCCTTGTTTTGTTGAAAACTAATATATCATCCAGAGACACAATGACAAAGTTATCTATGAAGTCTTTCAGTACTTCATTTATCAACCTCATAAATGTGCTTGGAGAATTTGTCAATCCAAATGGCATGAATAACCATTCAAACAAAACTTCATTTGTCTTGAATGTTGTCTTCCATTCATCTCCCTCTCTCATTCTTATCTGATGATATCCACTCTTAAAGTCTGTTTTTGAAAAATATTTTGCTCCACTCAAAAAATCCATCAAATCATCCATCCTAGGTAAAGGAAATCTATACTTGATGGCAATATTGTTGATGGCCCTAGAATCTGTACACATTCTCCATCCCCCATATTTCTTTGGACTCAATACAGTTGGCACTGCACATGGGCTTAGACTTTCCCTGACTAAAAATTTATCCAACAACTCCTGAACTTGATTCTTAACTTCTTCATTCTCTCGAGGTGTCAGCCTATACGCTTCTTTATTTGGCAAACTCTCTCCTGGAATCAAGTCAATATGGTGGCTAATACTCCTAATGGGTGGTAATGATTGAGGAAACTCATCCACTACTATGTCAGCAAAATTCTCTAAAAATTCTTGAATTTCTTCAGGTAAATCATTCATAGAAGTATTGGTAAAGATAAATCTCGGCTTCCTTACTACAATAAATTGCATTTTTTTTTATCTTTTTTTATATCTTTCAAGAGTTCCTTCCCACTCATGAGAAGTATTCTTGTATTGGCTTCTTCCTTTTCTTTCTTCTCTTCTATTGGCAGTAACATGCGGGTTCTACCATTTTTTTCCAGAGTATAAGTATTCTTCCTCCCATCATGAATGACATTCCTATAAAACTTCCATGGTCTCCCAAACAAAATACGACAAACATCCATGGGAATCACATCACACAGAATGTCATCTTTATAGCCTCATGTTGGCCTTTGACCAAGTTTTAAGGATTCTTAGTCATGTTTGACCTAATTTTGGGACTTCGACAGGGTGTCGAAGGTGGAGCGCAAGACGAAGTGGAGATCGCGGGATCTCAGCCTCTTTAAGGGCCCTTTTTGGGATTTGAGATTATGTAGTGGGTATGGGATGTCGGCCCATGGGTTTACCCATGTTTAGGCCTATTTTGTAAAGTATAAATAGATGTCTAGGCGATGTAAAGAAGGGCATCTATGTGAGGTTGATGAGATAAGTGCTAGAGTTGGATTTGTGTGATCAAGAGATGTTGATGCTTTATACATATTGTGTGAGACTTGCAAAGATAAGTGCAAGTGGTTGTAACAAACTGTGGAAGGCTTTGTGCTGTAATGCAAGAAAGGAGGATCTAGCGAGGTGCGTAGATCTCCTGTCCTCTACGGAGTGGGATTTGGATGCTTTGTGCCTGTAAGAAGCTTGATCCAAGATAATAAAGAGGAGAAGAGTTGGTGGATGTATCCCTAGGGTGGGGATGAACCACATACATGTTCCGTTGCTTGGATTTGTGCGATGTATTGATGTATTTATGTGTTTACTTGCTTAGTTATTTAACATAGATGAATGATAGATAGATATGTTAATTCTATGTGCTTAATAGTGTGGAAGAATACTAGATCTCGCCTATGTGGAGGTGCTTAAGTGCTTGAATGTAGTAGATCTGAATAAATACTGCGTTGTGTTGTGATTAGAGTTTAATTGCGCTGTAACTAAGAACTGAATATTGATGAATGTTAATTGTTGAGTGCTCTGTTAAGTGATTAGAATCACATATCTGTGTCCCATCTAAGGCTGCAGACATTGGAGTATTGCAACCACCCCTGCCTCTACCTCGGGTGAGACTTCATCTGCTTCGCAGATGTTACTGAAAGGGCCCGTAGTTAGGGTTTTGTAGGTGCGTTGTTGTAGCATTGAACCCTGGGTCTGCCCCTGTTCCAACAAATGGTTTCGTTGCCGGGACCTGAAACTATAATTGTTGGGAACTGAGAAAAGAGAAAGCTATGTGCAAATATCTGACCTAAAAATGTGATTGTTGGGAACTGAGAAAAGAGAAAGGTCTGTGCGAAGACCTGACCTGAAATTGTGAAAGCTCTGTGTGTATATTTGTCACTCTAATTCACAATACTCTACTAAGTTTGTGAATCTTTGTTCTAAAGAAAAGAATTTTGATCTGAATAAAAGAGGTAAGATCTGAACTCTTTGTGCTCTGATAAAGGTAAGAATAGTGAAAATTTTTAGATCTGGAAGCTTTGTTCTCTATAGAAGTAAGACTAGTGGATATCTTTGTTTCTAAAGTATAGATCTAGGTATATTTGATAAGATTTTTCCTAGCTTGAAAACTAGGGCATTGATAGAAGAAAAAAGATTTGATATGAATAGATATGATAAGAATAGTGAAAGATATGTTATACCTATGCATAGAAAGAATGTTTGGAATAACGAATGGATGCAGGAACCTAGAAAGAATTCATTGCAGGTTAGCTACGATGATCCTAGCGCGCAGTACAAGAGAGGCTAGGGATCATTTAAAAGAAAGAGAGGATTAACCCTTTGTTACATTTGCAGAAGACCAAGACATCTGGATAAGGAATTCCCTAGTAAAAAACATAGTTGTCTTTGTTGTAAATCTATGGATCATGAAGTATTGGATTTCCCTAGAATGATTGCTAAGGTTGAAAGAATGAATCTGAACCAAGAAAACCCTAAGGAAGATCCAAAAACTAATATCATGACAAAACCCCAGAAAGAATCAAAGAAAGTATTACTACAGATGAAAGAAACCCTGAATTACCACCGACATGTCAGTTTATCAGAGGTCTTTAAAGAAAAAGAATGAATTGAAACAATAATAGGAGACTTTGACATTGACTATGTTCTGGATGAAGAAACATAGATGAATATCATGACAGAAAGAACTTGGGAGCTTTTAGGGGAGCCTTCTATGATTCCTTCATTGGGAGGAATAGGATTATTCAGAGGAAATTTGATAACCCTATGTGGAAGACTTATCAGGACAACTATGAGTGCTCATGGAACTTCGACAGAGGAAGAATTTGAAGTTGTTAAATTTATTGAGAACAATACTCCATTTGCTATGTTACTAGGGAAACCTTGGATTGAAAAAGATCAGGACAAAGGAAAGAAGAATAAGTCTTAGAACAAAAGAAACAAGAGTTGAAAGATTTCATGATTAGGAGGATCGCACACTTGATTGAAGACCAAGAGAATCGAGCGAAGCTATTTAAAACCAGAGACTTGGATGTCGAAGATGGAAGAACACTAGAATATCCATATAAGACTAAAGTACCTATTCTAGATATAGATGAAGTATTAACCCTAAATTCTAGAAAAGAATCTCAACAGTGTGAAGTTACTCTCCCGAAAGAAGATAAGAATCATAATGGAAAAAGGAACTCCGAGATGAAGATCACTGGAAAGAAGGATAGAAAAATAAGTAAGAAGAGAGCTAAGATTGAAAAGTTATAGAAGGTTCCTGAGGGAGCTTTGCATAAGGAAAATTTGCAAAATTGGAGCTTCGTCGGAATATCAGAACAGCATCACATGGCACTTCGCCATGGCGAAGCAATATAGCCGTGAAGAACAACATAACCATTAGACCGACAACCTGAATGGATAGAAAGGTATTTATAGTCATAAAGTTCACCACCAGACCATTGGGACTGTGCCATAATGGACAAAACTGAGTTAATGAAGGCTTCTCACCCGTTGCAAGAGATTTGTTGCTGAGTTATCTATTTATCCCATCGTGCCATGCAACAAGAACACTTTTTCCAATCGTGAATATTAGATCTCACAACATAGTTGATTTCACACACTGATCATTGTGTTAGTGCCATATATCCCATTTCATTGAGTAGTTATCCTTCAAACCCGAGATATTCCACCACGAGTGTATGTCTGAAGAAATTAGCGCAATCAAAGAGTCCATGCAAGAAGTACTCATTGACCTCATGACTGAGAGATTCATGTCTGAAAGAGTGATGTCTGTAGGTGTACAAGCATCCTCGATGAAAGGAGTGCAAGCCTCTCCATCGACTCGCAGAGCTGGACCATCCCAACCATCAACAGAAAAGAGAACCAAACACAGAGATGACCTAACAAATGCGAAGTTGATCCCATCCATATTTCTCGACTACATCCCGCCTCTGTCTAGAGTGGTGAGTGGAGATAGTGTGCCAAGATATTTCAAGTACACTGTGGTTACTGCATACCTCCCTAAGGGGATACGCGCATTTCGAGCATAGCTAGATAAGATCGCAGCATTGAAGTTCAGTGACTTCAACCTCGAAGATCGCAAAAACTACAGTATGCTCGCCCCGTATAAATACCTGACTAAGAAAAAGGGGAATAACTCAAAGATAATCCCTCAGTCATGGACGATGAACCTCATGCAGTCCACTTTGTTAAATGTAATGAAAATCCCACACTTCAGAAGGCACTAGGAAGTCAACGCTTGTGTCAAGATATTTCTTTCATGTTACCATGGCAGATACTTATGGATAGACCACCATATCACAGTCGACCCAACGCTGATCCATAGGATCACGGGATTGAGTATGCAAGGACCTGACCCACAAGAGTTTTATCCAATAAAAGCCACAGATCGCGCACTAGCACAAAATATCAAGGATACGTACGACGATGTTGAAAAAGGAACGTGAGGCTACAAGGTATCCTCCATTCAGAATGGTGTAGTGCACCTTGCCTGTCAATTAATTGTAGGAAAGTTAGTAAGGAAGAACGGACCTACACAAGTCACAGGCTTTGTTGTTAACCTCGCAGGGAAGTGCGTAGAAGGCCTATAGATGAACTGGGCAAAGTACCTAGTGAATCAACTAGAACTAGATTGTTTCAAAGCACATGATCAAGGCTACGAGTTCCACTTTAGTTGGATCCTGATCCTTATCTCCTTTGTTTCCTGGGAGATGTCGGAAGGTGTGACCTTCCCAAATATTGAACCGTTCGAGCCACTTGTTGCGAAGTTCTCCACACTCTGGTAATCAAGTGATATGAACAAACAATGGCAGTCAAACGTTGTTTTTCATACATATTATTTTTAGTTGAAGAGAGCCATCAAAGTTGAACCTCGCATGACTCCGAACACCCTACAGAGATTATGAACCGTGATGAAGTTATGTGCAAATCGACACCTCATCTACCATAAAAAATGAGCCGATGAACATAAGGAGTATCTTTAGTCATACTATAATCTCAAGGAAGAGGACCTTAAGGAGATCACTAAGTTCTGGTCGACAAACCTCCTTATTCCAGCAAACCCTGCAGAGATGTCTGACCTTGACAGCCCAGAAACCACGCATGATACAACTGGACCCAGCAGAACGAAAAAGACTGAAGAAGTCCAGGACTTAAGCAGCGCCTCAGGAAAGACTGCTTCAGTGTCACCTGACCGAGGGGATGATGATGAAGAGATAAATGGCATAGGAGTTGAACAACAACAAGGCAAAGTAACACCATCGAGAGATGAGGCTGATCCCTAGAATAAGAGGAAGGTTTCTCCACCAAAACCTTCTTCTCGAAAGAAATCAAGAGCCACCATGACCAAGATGAATATTTTTCTTACCACTGATGATTTTGACTTTATCATAGCAGCCCTCAATGACGCTTTGCTGGAAATCGTGGAGAAACAAGAAGATAAGAAGGAGGAAATGTATGACAGTATTAAGGTCAAATTTAGAGGGGTACAACAGGCCCTTCAGTCCAGTCGCGCAGTATCCACTGCGCTCCTACCATCAAGAGAACCAGAGTTGGGAGAAGAGCTAATCCAACTCCACCGACTAGCTGATATGATCGAAGCTCGCCTTCTTCGCACAGAAGAAGAAATAGAAAAAGCCACCCATTCCTTGAAGAAATCACAAGGCGAAATCATAGAACAACGCAGAGTTGAAGAACAGGAGAAGGTTTCTCTCTGGGCCAAGTTTGAAAAAGAGAAATCACAAATGCAACAAGAAAAAGACGAGTTGCTCACAGAGAAACTCGAACTGAAAGAAGCAGTAAAAATATCCCTCCACTATGTGACGGGATTAGAAATACAGGTTGAAGACCGAGTCATGCATCAAGTAGAGCAGCTCACAGAAGCTATCCAGAAACAAAAACAAAAAATAACAAATTTAGAACTCCGCACTGTACCTAACACCCCACAGGATGTAAGGGATCAAAGGGAAGAAACTTCTTGAAGCACAGTTGAAAGAATAAAATTCCTTTCCCTGGAATGCAAGCATTTGAGTGATCGCAGTGCCTAGACATATGAGAAACTCTCTAAGAATCCGGAACAGAAGGAACTGGAGTCAAAACTCCAGGAAGTGAAGTATCAATCAAAGACAATATAAGCGAAATTGAAGCCCCTGTCAACTATGGAAAGAATGAAGCGATCCCAAGAGCAGCGCACTACCCAACAATAGGTCCATATTATTCAGAGTAGAGTTATGGAAGTAACTCAGAAGCTCCAACCTGTATAGGATGAGGCTTACCAATTGTTCAAAGAAATCGAAGGCTGAGGAGCAGAACTGGAGCAAGTCGTCACTGCAACTGAACAATGCCTAGAGGGATCTGTCAACAAAGCAGTCATACAAGAGTTCACTGAATATGAGGTCGTAGTACAACAACTAGTCGAAGCAGCTTGAGCCAAGCTCAAGTCTTTTGAAGAAGAACTAATCAAATCAGAGTGACTCAGGACAAGTCATAGGTGAGTGTTGGGGGCATGTTGGCCCTTGATCAAGTTTTGAGGATTCTTGGTCATGTTTGACCTAATTTTGGGACTTCGACAGGATATCAAAGGTGGAGCACAAGAAGAAGTGGATATCACATGATCTCGACCTCTTTTAGGGCCCCTTTTGGGATTTGGGATTATGTAATGGGTATGAGATGTCGACCCATGGGTTTACCCATGTTTAGGACTATTTTGTAAAGTATAAATAGATGTCTAAGCGATGTAAAGAAGGGGATCTATGTGATGTTAGGCCGATGAGATAAGTGCTAGAGTTGGATCTGTGTGATCAAGAGTTGTATATGCTTTGTGCATACTGTGTGAGACTTGCAGAGCTAAGTGCAAGTGGTTGTAACAGACTGTGGAAGGCTTTGTGATGTAACACAAGGAAGGAGGATCTAGCGAGGTGCACAGATCTCCTGTCCTCTGCGGAGTGAGATTTGGATTCTTTGTGCCTGTAAGAAGCTTGATCCAAGATAATAAAGAGGATAATAGTTGGTGGATGTAGCCACAGGATGGGGTTGAACCACGCACACATTGTGTTTGTTTTCTTTGTGCAATGTATTAATGTGTTTATGTGTTTACTTGCTTATTTCTTTAACATAGATGAATGATAGATAGATATGTTAATGATATACTAGATATGGCCTATGTGGAGGTTCTTAAGTGATTGAATGTAGTAGATCTGAATGAATAATGTGTTGTGTTATGATTAGAGTTTAATTGTGTTGTAACTAAGAACTAAATATTGATGAATGTTAACTGTTGAGTGTTGTGTTAAGTGATTAGAATCACATATCTGTGTCCCAGCTAAGGTTGCAGACACTTGAGTCCTACAACCACCCCTGCCTTTACCTCGAGTCAGACTTCATCTTCTTCACAGGTGTTTCCAAAAGGGCCGGTAGTTAGGGCTTTGCTGGTGTGTTGTTGTAGAGTTGAACCTTGGGTCTGCCCCTGTGCCAACACCTCCTATTTTAAATTCAACTTTGCATTGTTGACTTACCATTACTTGATGTCCTTTCTGCAACCAAGATACTTTATATGGACTTAGGTGTGCAGTTGTCTCCAGCTTCAGCTTCTCCAACATTTCTATAGATATCAAATTATCAGTACTTCCACTGTCTATAATCATCTTGCAAACTCTATTCTTTGTTTTACAAGTAGTTATTAACAACTTCATTCGTTGAACTGAGTCTTCTATTTCTTTCTCTGGATTTAGAAGAAATTTCCTCATAATAAGGTTCTATCCTCCTTTTTCTTCTTCTGTTTCCACATTCTTCTGGGCTTCTGAAATGTGTGATTCTCCTCCTCCTTCTTTCTTCATCTCGAGGCGTTCCCAAGGCATGTGTCCTATTTTTCCACAGGCATAAAATCTAACTCCACCTCCTCTACCTCTTCATCTTCCTCGAGGAAAATAATTTCTCCCACCAAATGGTATTCTTCGGGAACTTCCTCCTCTTTCAAGGAAACCATATGATTTATCACTCTCTTCCTTGGGTTTCAGTGCCATATCATAGACAATTCTCTTACCTCTATTTGAGCCTCTTCTTCTGTTTCGCTGACTCTGGTTTCTGAACAACTTTTCTTTTTCCTTCAGTGCAATCTGATAAGCATCATCCACTGTCCTCACAGTCATCATGTTGATCTCATCCTGGATTTCATACCTCAATCCATTTATATACCTGGAAAAGTTTTCATCATCCTTCTCTCTTTGTCCAGTCCTAATATTCAGCCTATAGAATTCTTTTGTATACTCTTTCACTGGCATACCCCTCTGTCTTAGGTTTTGCAAATTTCTGAATAGATTTATCTGGTAATCCTTAGGTATGAATTTAGCCTTCAAATTGGATACCATCCTATCCCAATTCTTTATCTTCTATTTTCCTTTGCTCCTTCTCTCTGCCTGCAGTTCATCCCACCACAGTGTTGTATGTCCCTTTAATCTGGTGACAGCATGTCTCACCTTCCTTCCTTCCTCGACATTTTCATAGTCAAAATACTTGTCCATGAACCTTATCCAGTCCAATATCTCTTCGGAATCCAAATTAACTTCATACATTGGGACTTCCATCTTTTCTCTAGCTCCCAACTTCACAATAGCTTTCAATAAGCATTCTTCAGCTGCATCGTAGCTTCTTCAACCTCTACTTCTTCAATTTATGCATCATTGACATCTTCAGCGAAAAGTGTTCTTCTTTCCATTGCTTGCATCACTTCCAACCTTGCATTCATCTCTCTCATTTCTCTTCCTACAACATGGTTTGCTAAAGGTGGTTCTACACGTACCCTCGGTGGCATCGCTTCAACTGTTCCTAACACATTGAGTAAAAATTCAATCTTGTTCAGGCTCTGATACCACTTGGTGCAAACCCCCCCTTTCTCCTTGGGCCTACATGACCTCCTGGTCAAGGATATTCAATTCTCAGCACTGAATTAGCTCTCTGAAACCTTAATGGTATTGCTTGTAAATAAACATAGGACTTTTTTGTCTTTCAATGCAAGTTATGTAACACTCATGATCGCTTCTTCTCACTACTAAATGATAAAAACTCATGCACTAGCTCCTCCTCCGTTAACTCCTTCCCACATGTGACCTCGGGCTATGTCCACACACGATTCGGGTGCGGTCAAAAGTGGTTTGGGATCAACCCACTTTTCTCCCCGCAATTCACTACAAATCGCCACACATCCTTTTTGCAATACCATGGTTTCAATTGCGGACCGCTATTAATTTTTTAACATCCGAGTACTTTTTGTCCCCTCAATCCTTCATGATCGTCGATCTCAAGATATTGACGATGCTTTTGAACCTAACGGTTAAGATCTGCCCTTTCCCAATCTACGGATCAAAATTAACCCTTCTAAATCAACAATTGTGATTTATTCTGTGATTTGAGCTTCGGGAGTTTCAAATATCAACTCCTTTCTCCACAATGGCTATCTCCCAAAATAAAAGATCTGTTGACATTTATCCTCCTCAAATCAACGGTTATAATTTACTTCGGACCTTCGGGGTTCAAAGATTTCAATTCTCAACTTCCCAGAGTATTGTCATCCGAAGTTCGCGATCTGTCGCCACATGTCCCTCTGGATCTAATGGTCCAAATTTACTTCAGTTCTTCGAGTTTCGACAGTCTCAATTATCAATTGAAACCCAATTGCAATTTACCCGGATCTTACGATCTGTTGACACGCATCCCTCCTTGAATCAACGGTCCTTGTTTCCTTCAGGGCTTCAACGATCTCTACTCCTTGGTGTACACATATTTTAAAGCTCGTGCATGTTTCCTAGATCCAACGGTCTGAAATGATTTGTTCCTCTTGGATATATCTTAACCCCTTATATTTTCCAACTTCCGCAAATTCTTCTTCTGAAGGATTTCTTCGACACTTAGTCGATTTTTGGTTCTGTGCACTCCTTGAAACTGACCTCTCCACTTTCTTATGAGAAAAACCCGAGTTATTTCTCCAAGTCAAAGAATTCGCATACACGCTCCTTGCACTTAATATGCACACTATGCATACAAAAGTTCCACGCTATCTCTCCTGAGCTTCGATTCGAAAAAGACTCTCTCACACGCACTCCTTGTGTTTAGTATGCACTCCTTGAATAACTTACATAAGAGAAACACTTGAAACTTATTCAACTATTCATAAATTCATTCCTTCATCATGAACATCATACATCATACAAAAGTTCCACGCTATCTCTCCTGAGCTTCCCGAAAAAGACTCTCTCACACACACTCCTTGCGTTTGGTATGCACTCCTTGCATAACTTACAGAAGAGAAACACTTGAAACTTATTCAATTATTCGTAAATTCATTCCTTCATCATGAACATCATACATCCACAAAACACATATCAACAGTAAAATTTTAAAACAATATCAACACTGTACAATTGGATAAATTATCCTATTTTCTATTCATTCCAAAAACATGGTTACAACTTCTGTCTCTTACAAACACTACCATGAAAACTTGTCTAATGACCCAGAGCCTTCTTTTCTCTTCTTCCCCCTATCTAAAATATATCACCTTCTACTCTAGCAGTTACCTACTCAGCTTAATTAATGCAACCTAATGACTAATACATGTTAATATCCTACACCTATAATGTATTACAGTCGTGTAAGTATTTACAATGATCCTTCAGTTCAAAATGGTGGCCCGACTTTACATACACCTAATTAATTAATGAGAGATTCAAAAAAATCTCCACACCAATACCAATCTAGTTAAGAGTTGGTTTGTCTCTTTCAATGCGTTGATGTATCGACTTCACTTCGATGTCCACTTTGCTTTGATTTGATAGCGATGCTCCTACATCACAGTGGCATTATGACTTGAACTTGGTTTAAAATCTTGGTAGACTGGGGCTTAACCTGGAGATTGGGGCTTGAGCACACTATGTAACTCGTGGGTTGTCTCCTTGGCACTTGGTGCTTGTCTTAAATTTTGATGTTGGTAGTTTTTTGTTTGGCTATTAGTCATGGTGATTGGACTTGTATATGGGCTCGAGTTTATATACTTGGAGATTGGGAAAAAAGCTCAATATTTTTATATTTATATTATAAGAGGGAAAAAAAATCCCAAATAAAGTTGGGTGAGGCCGAGGTTCCCCTCTCCCTCCCTCAAACCCTAACTTGTCCCTTCTTACTCACACAATAATCCTCTCAACCGCCTCTTCCTCTGCAACAACCATGGTCGTCAAGCTCCTTTCTCACAAGAGTAAATCCTTCTGGTTCTTCTCTGCAACAACGATGCCCGCCAGGATTCTTCCTCATTGAAGTAAACCCTTTACGGAAGATTTTGGAAACAAAATAAACCGAGAGAAAATTCGAAGCAAAGTGGATTTGAGGAAGAGGAAGCGAGAAGGTGTCGCGATGGTGGTGATCTGGATTATTTTCGGCACGAAATGAGAGTGGAGATATAATAAATAAATGCACAGGGATATCACATATATTCAATAATATAACAAAAATGTATCAGAGATGCAACCATAAACACATATATACAATAACACATGCTTTCTATTAATGAAATAAATGTACAAACACTGTAAAAATACAGAGTGAAAGACTCGCTAGAATGGTGCCAGCTTATCTCTGAGAAGAGATGTGATCGCTACTCGCATTTGCAAGAAGATGATTAAAATGAGGTTCTGAAGGAATTTTTACAATAAACCAAAATTCCCAAAACCCTCGACATCCAAAAACCTAACCCTAGGAGATGAAACGCCAAAATTCATGTGGGCCCCATTTGGGTAAGTTAGTACATCAACTTCTCGGGGTCGTAACTTTTGCATAGATCTTTGTTTTATGCGTGTGATAGCCCATTGCAAAGGTATCATCGAGAAGATTCATTTTGGGGGATCAATCATGCCTTTGAATATTGAAAAACCTTCATTTCGGCCCTCAAAATAACCCCGGAAGTCAAAACTGCTAAAAATAGTAAATTGCCAAAATTTCCAAAAAATTGTTTTGAGCTAGTTGAAAAAGGTGGGTGGCCACCGATATCCACCTGGATCAGGTGGAGAAGGGAAAGAGACATAGGAACAAGGTGGCGATGAGGGAGTACAGATAATAATCTTCTCATATTTACCATGTGAAGAGAGGAAGTGAGAGCCAGGTTCAAATCCCAACGCTCACACCAACACGTGTTTCTTCGACTTATGGTCTGTGGATGATTAGGTGAAGGCTAGAGAGACTATTACACTGAACAGGCGTTTTTAGACTGGTTTAAGGTTGAGAATTCAACGGTTTTGGTACTGATATCGATTCCCATGGCGAAATCGCTCACACTTTTGTTCTTTCTGGATTTTTTTTTCTCTGCAATGTCGGGTACCTATCATGGGCGCAGACATGCACAAGCTCCTTCACGAGAAATAGTTTATTCAAAAGCTTCTAGTCTCTTCAGCAATTGAATGCTAATTTCGCCTAGACGCATGAGCCTAGAAATGGATCCATCTGCATGGCCTTCATGGCTCGGTCGGACGCCTCGGGAGGCTGGGTCACCTGGGGAATCAACCCGGATGCATCCATGATGGGCGGGACTTGATCCCTGATTGCGTTAAAGAACTCCAACAACACAATCCTTGTCCAGACGTACAATGTCACAGAAGCCAACAACGGTGCTCCTCTGGAGCCCTCGAAGATCGATTTCATGGTGGAGGACAAGGCCGTGGAGTTCAAAAATAACCAGATCACCATATTCACTACCTGGATGTTGAAGAAAAATAAGATGGTTGTGAATCATGTGTGGAATACTGACGGGAAAGTCAAAGGATTGGTTCCTTAGGCTCACGCCTTTTTGAGTGGGTACCATAGATCTTAATTCTGGAGTAGCTACCACATCTACAAGAACTCCACATCATGATCTGAAAATTAGAAATGGGATATTGAATGCAGTTGGTTGGGGCATATTTCTTCTAATTGGGAGAATGTTTGCTAGGTATCTGTGACAATTTGAATCTGCAGATCCTATCTGGTTTTACTTGCATGAGTTTTGTCAGACTGTTGGCTATGCTCTTGGTGTGGCTCATTGGGCCACTAGCCTTAAGCTGGGGAGATATTCTAAAGGAGTTGTGTATAGCCAACATCGAAGCATCGAAATTGCAATTTTTGTATTCAGAACATTGCAGGTCTTTGCATTGCTTTTGAGACCAAAGAAAGAGAATGAGTTTCGAAAGTATTGGAATATATATCATCACAACCTTTGTTACATAGTCATTGTTTTAAACATACTGAACATGTTCAAAGGATTTGATATTCTACAACCTAAGAACAAGTGGAAGCGAGCTTATATCATAGTGATTTCTACACTAGGTGGAATCGTTGTGGTCTTGGAAATAACATCCTGGATCATTTTATTCTTCCGGCGTGACTCAAAGGCTCAAGGACCTCCAACAATGCATCTTATAATGGGGAAACAAAAGGCATGGTGTTTATAACTAACTTGGAATGGTTAGGTATCCAAACTGCTACACAAGATTAACAACTATAGAAGTTTTGGGACAAATTCATGGAATGCTCGAATAGTTCTACACTCCCATGTTTGAGTTCAGGGCTAGTGGTACCACTAGTCCTGCTATAGGTAAAATATCATTGGATAGGAAAGAAGTTGTTGTAACAACCTAAATTGGATTGCAAATAAAGAGGTTGTAGACCATGTTGGCATAAAGACAAAATCTCAATGTTTTGGGTGGTGAAGCCTAGGTTTCAGTTTTGAAACCGGGCTTTGATACCATATATGTAAGGCTTCTCATACAAAGCCTTAAAAAAAAAAAAAAAACTATTCATCTTGCAGAAATAAATTCAATTTAGTTCAAGGTATTCCTTTCATGATTTTATTTATAGAAACATAGTAATCAACAATAACATAATAATAGCATAAAATGCACAAAATACGTATCTCTACTTGTATATTAGTTGATTTAGTCCCTGATTCTCTTGTTTTTGAGCTTTCCCAAACTTCCCAAATAAATATTAACCTCCCAACCAACTAGGAATAGCCTCTCCGACTCCCTAGCTCCAGGAATCCGTGCAATTTCCTGGCCCCGAGCCCAAAATGTCCAGCAATAGCAGTGCCCTATGAGAGTTTCCAAAATGCATTATTTTCCCAATTTTCCTCCTCCTCCTCCTTCACCTCTTGCTAAAATTTCCAATGCAAAAAAGAGACCATGTCCTCTAGTCCCCTCCTCTCTTCCTTATCCTCCTCCCTCAAATCCCCCTCATTAATTTCCCAACAGCCTTATCCCCTCATTAATTACTTCACCCATCTTTTAATAATAAAATAATAAAATTCTCATTTAATATATTTTAATAATTAATTAAATTTAAATTAAAAACTATGATAAAAATTAATCAATTTGGATTGTTACAATTTTGAAATCATCCCATTTTAATGAATTTAAAATATTTCTTTTGAATTCCTCTATATATATATGCTTTTGTATAGTGATAAAGTATAGTCTCAACTCATATATTGAGTTCATTCATTGAATATAAATAAAAATATAGATCCATCTCAACTTATATTTTAATTTAATTTTCTTTTTTTTAAATAGGAACTTGTAATGATTTAGTATATATATATTCAAATTCACATTTTGTGTATTTTTTATTTGTATGTAACGATAGTATGTATACTGGGTGCTCTAAGTTCAAAGTTCTATGTGTTGGTGCAAGCACCCTTGCACCCAATGTGTATTTCAATTGGGCATGGAGGGCGATCAAGGTAATAGAGACACTTTAGTTGTTGATGGTGATGGCTCTCAGCCTTCGGGCATCTTGCCCACCACTCTGCATAATGTTGGTATTTATGATCATGAGTTGCAATGAAGAGAGGGTGCACTCCATGTTAATGGGTATTATGGTCAAGGAAAGGTTAGATTGCTTGGGAATGACCATGGACCCTTTTGTGATTTCTCTCTACTCTTTGTTGTAGTATGCTTCTT
>JZKD02S1673350.1:944971-968174 GCA_000966675.3 Picea glauca
ATTATGGAAATATAAACCCCCTGAACACACTATTGAGGAACATTGGTCACCTCCACAACCAGGTTTTATTAAACTCAATTATGATGGAGCTTCTAAAGGAAATCCGGGTCAAGCTAGAGCAGGAGGGATTTTCCGCAACTCCCAAGGAACAGTTTGCCGATTTTATGCAATGGATTTGGGTCATGCCACAAACAATGAAGCAGAACTTATGGCGGTAAAGCAGGGCATCATTATAGCGATCAGAGAAAACTATCACAGAATTATAGTCGAAGGGGATTCAGCCATGGTAACTGGAGTTCTTCAGAAATTGCAACAAGGTATCCCTTGGGAGAAAATCACCCAAAGTTGGAGGACAGCCGCTCTAATGGAAGAGGTTAGTAAATTGCTGAAGAAGGTTCACTATATACTCCCCAGCCACATCAAGAGAAAAGGTAATGCTGCAACAGATTTCTTGGCCAATTGGGGAAGTCATAATACAGAGCGCTCCATTGATGCTTGTCCACGTCAAGCAATCTGGGATGTAGAGTTACACTCTCTACAATTGATTGTCAACAAAGATCTTCAACCATAAACAATCAATTACCATTATGATCCATCCAGCTCTAACAATAATTGTGATAACCACTTATGATATTTCTCATCAGCTTGAACAAGGTGAAGCAGGAGGATAGCTAGCTCATGCGTTATATAGGATGAAGAGACAATTTCAATTTTGGTACGCCTTTAAAGCAATTAGACAGCCAACAACCCTAAATTCCTATGGGCAGGTTAAGGCCATAGTCTAAATACTTTATGTAACCCGATTTGCATATATAAATTGAAAATAGAAAGGAACCATCTAATTTACAAAAAAAAAAAAAACTTTTGCAGAGTTTTAGAAACATAGAAATTTTGCTCACAGACTTCTTTGAATTTCTTCACAGTTGTTGTTGCTTTTAACTATCAACTAACACACTCTCTATCTTTGTGTCAACTACCTATTGAATCATACCTATATAGACTAAGACTGAGACTTCCTATGGAAGTGAACTGACTCAAACATTGAAGACGCCAATAACTTCGACTAACTCTATCTTCATAACATATCTCGAGAAATATAAAAGATCATCTTATTTAATATCGCTCCTGCTAACACTCCTCCTTGTCGTGTGTGAGTGACTAACTCTCCTACTTTTTGTGACATAAACGTAAAACTCACTACTTCTAATTAATATTTTCAACAAATGTGTTATAAAATTGTCATTTATCACCATTTTATAATTATTTAAAACAAATTGTAAGTTCTATTGCTCATCATTTAAAAAAATAAAAAATTATTAAACTAAAAAATCATATAATTATTCTGAAACACTTGTGAAAAAAGTAATATGATTCCAAACACGAGACAAATCATTAAGCAAAGAAAATGGTGCAAATATTCCATAACAATCCTATCTTTATAGAAAGACAAGCACAAGTTATCTCATTTAACGTAGTCGGATTCAGGTTAAAAGAAATTCATATCATAAATGTAGTCGGATTATGGGTCAGGGAAGAGATGGAGCGTTGCTATGCAAACCGACCAGCTTTACCATCCAAATGAAAATTTTCAATATTAATCAACACTCTCATTATCTTGAGACGATTAAGAAAATTATGTATGTGATCCACAAAATATATCATTAATCAAAATTATTATGTTTAAGAAAGGAAACCAAATGTTCATTAATCAACATTCTTCTCTTATGTTCATTAATCAACCAACATGCATGTAGAAAACATAGATCTAAAAGTGGCCGTAGAACAATGAACCAGATTTTATGACGTCATCGTTACTCTATAAGTAAAGTAGGGAATCTTTTTCATATTGTCCTATGTTATTAAATTGGAATCCCCGCCACTGTATGCACCTGTAACGTTCCATGTGCCTCGCGACCTCTGAATGGACATTCAGGATTGTATTTTCTTTCATTGTCTAATAAATATATGTAATATAGCACATAGGTTTAGCTTGTTTTTCATTTGTTTCGAAATGAAAACCACTAGCACGGATAAATGGATTAAGAAAATTGTAAATATTATATTTCAACATTATACAATCTATCTGGATTAATACAATTGTAAATATTAAATGTCAATAGTGTACAATCTATCATCTGGTTGTAGGAGTATTTTATGGTGCCAAATTCATTTTTACAACTTGTCCTTACATTTACATTTATGGTTCTTGAGATAAATATTTTCAATTTATATCTTTAAAATAACCATTTAAAAAAAGTTTAAAATTAAATTTGGAAAAGATTTTGCTACATAATTATGATCAATCATAATAAATAAATAAAATTACATTTTTTTGGGAAAATTAATCAATAACACAATTTCAATATAAAAAATATAAAATGTTTACCCTTCTCCATAAAAAACTATCACACTTGTTAAAAGCCAAGAAATGCTCCAATAAACCTATATTAAACTCTAAACCTCTCACTCTCAGCTGAGATAGAAAACCCTAGAGGTACTACCCTGCCGTGGGGGGAATAATAGAGAAAACATATTATTCCCCCACTAGTGGGTTGTGGTGGGGATGGGCTTGTGGTGGGGATAGGAGAGGATGGGATTGGGTGGTTTCTAGCCCATTTTGTTTCATTTTATTTTAATAAAGTTTAATTTTATTATTATTATTATTATTTTTTAATAAAGTGTAAACCTCTTTTTAATTTTGGGATAAGTTGGAAGAGATAAAAGTTTTGAGGGCTTATGCAATAAGGTTGTATGACAAATTTATTTCCAAGTTTAGAACACTCATGGTTGGTCGGAAGATATTAACTACAATATTGGAGTCAAACAAGGATATCGCTTGTCTCATACCCTTTTTGGCATATACATTGACAAGTTAGAAGATTGTTTGGAAGAAGTAGGTTGTGTCTACCCTACTCTCACTGGTATAGTCATTAATTTTCTTCTTTATGCTGATGATATTGTTCTTATGGAGAGGAGTCTCCACAATCTTGGAAAGAAATTAAGAATCCTCAAGTATTTTTTCTCCAATAAAGATATGACTATTAATAGTGACAAGACTTAGGTTGCTCATGAACAATTCTAATGCCTTAAAGAGGCCCTTTGTTCAACAATTGTCCTATGTTTTCTTGATCTTCAACAACCTTTTGAAATTGATACTGATGCCTCTCAACATGTAATTGGTGTAGTTCTTAAACATAGAGGACATCCGATTGCTTATCATTATTTGACATCGGCTCAAGCCAAACAACACTACAGTACCAATGATAAGGAATTTTACAACTTGGTCCAAGCCTTAAAACAATGACGCCACTATATCTTGGGTAAGGAGACCATTCTTCATATTGATCATCATCCTTTGATTTTTATTAATTCTTAGTCTAAGATCCAGTAATAGCGTCACTTGAAGTGCGTTGTTTATCTACAACACTTTTACTTGGTCACCAAATATAAGAAATAGGCCACCAATCACATGGTTGATCTTTTTAGCCACACTCATCTCTAGGTAGAGCAGTGTGGCGCTACCACAAAGGTGCACCTCCTTCGAGATGTAGAGAAGATCACCACAAAGGACAAATGGAGTACATCTCTACCTCAGAGGTTGGGTTCTAATTGTTGGTGGCACAAGTTTCAAGAACCTGGTCAACTAAGCTAGTTATTAGGTGTTGGTTAGTTAAAATTGGTCTACTTTTGATCATAACAATTTTACTTTAGCTTTCCTAAATAAAGGCTCCCTATTCTATTAAATAAGATGAATGGTTCATTTTACTTACTCATTTTCTATGTTGTTTTTGTCTTTCTCTATGAATGTTTTTTGGCTTTCTCTCAAGTATTACATATTAGATTTACAAATTTTGTAACAATAATTCAAAACCTTGTTTATTAACCTTAGAACTAATCAACATCACCATTGGTTCACTATCTTTGTCCTTGAGAGTTTTAACCACATAATACATCATTGTACTCATCTTTAATTTGTTTATTTGAGAGTTTTAACCACATAATACATCATTGTACTCATCTTTAATTTGTTTATTTGAGAAATTTACAAATTTTAAAAGAATAATTCATGAGAGTTTTAACCACATAATACATCATTGTACTCATCTTTAATTTGTTTATTTGAGAGATTTACAAATTTTAAAAAAGTAATTCATGACATTACCTTAGAACTAGCCATCACCATTGTTGGTCCATTTTGTAAATGAACCATTCACTTCATAGAGTATAACCCACCTTTTCCTAGATCATAAATATAGTATTGTAGTTATTGATTATTTCACTAAATCTGTTGAAACCATGCAGACAGTCAACAACATTGTTGCTCCTATAGCCCGATTCTTCTTTTGGTGCCCCAAAGAAATGGTTCTCTCACACTTTGAAGATCAAATAGCTCCTATAACCCGATTCTTGTTTTGGTGCCCCAAAGAAATTCTTCTCTCACACTTTGAAGATCAAATATAGAATGATATTGCATCTATATTGGCTTTCGAGCGCTAGTATTCTTTCTCCTGCTATGTCCAAGTTGAGGCGATCAACAAAATCGTCAAAACCATGTTTCAGCAGACACTTGATAAAGACAAAACCAATTAGCATCACATGCTCTTCCCAGCCTTATTTGCCTATAGGATTTCTTCTAAAACTGCCACGGGATTCACTCCCTTTCATCTAGTCCACGATGAAGAAGTAGTATTGCGAGAGGATTCACTCCCTTTAAATATTAACGTCGTCGGATTCTTGTTAACACAAAGTCATATCATTATCGTAGTCGGATTACGGTTAAGGGAAGAGATGGAGTGTTTTTGTGCAAACAGACCAGCTTTACCATGAAAATAGAAAGTTTCAATCATTAATCAACATTATTAATATTCTCATTCTCTTGAGACAATTAAGAAAATTAAGCATGCGATCCATAAAATATATCATTAATCAAAATTCTTATGTTTAAAAAATGAAACAAAATGTCATTAATCAACGTTCTTTCTGGTATGTTTAAGACAAAAGACCGACATCAATGAACCAACAGCATGTGAGTGGCAAATCTAATTGCAAAAATGGCTGTGTAACAATCAAGCGGATTTTATGACGTCATCGTTACTCTATAAGTCACGCAGGAAATCATTTTCATATTGTCCTGTGTTATTAAATTGGAATCTCCCCCATTGTATGCATCCGTAACGTCCCATGTGCCTCGCAAGCTCTGAATGGACATTCAGGCTTATATTTTCTTTCCATGTCTGAAATATGACACACAAGTTTACTGTGTTTTTCGTTTGTGGAATTCCGCCACTTTAATGGAATTTTCGGATGGTGGAGCCTGCAGGAATTAACTGTTAACTTTCTTATTCAGATGCTGGAGGAGTTTAATCTTAACGTTCTTATTGATTACTAGACAAATAGGGATCATTCAATGAGGCCTACTGCAATAGAGACAGCCAGTCAGTCCAGAGACAAGAAAAAGACCCTAAAACCACTAGGATTACCCCAACCAGAAAAACGTCTAGGACCATCGGTATTGATATAAGGAATATAACTCTTACTGGGAAGTACTTCCAATGTGAATAGCCATGGCCCAAGAATTATGTTGATTCGATCATAATTGTTGCTAGTGTGACATGCACGGAATATTGACGTAGAATCTGAATGCAGGAAGATAGCTTACGCTGTAAAAATTGCACACGTATCTGTACCTGCCTTATGTGAAGCTCTACCAGGCAGTAACGCACATGACTAATGGCATACCGTACCCAGTCATTCAGTTAAGTTGTCAGTGTTATCGTGAAGGCGCGATCATTCGCTTTCAGATTGGATTCGTGATATCAAAAGCCAGCACTGTCAATCTATGAAAAATATATGAATGCTTTATGGATCGACAATAATTGTTGCTCAACCTTTTCTGAACCCGTAAATTTATTTTCATGGGAGAACCAAGGATATATTATTCAACAAAATCCCTGATGGTATAAATGCTATGAAGAAATATGATTATATCTGTATTAATGACAGTTAAAGGAGATTCTTAACAAGTGCCATATGAAATTGTTCAATGCACTTTCGAAGTATCGCTTACGATTTTGTTAACAAACAATTCAAAGAGAATATGGTGAAGGGACATGAAGATTTAATTCAGTATGATGGTTTAGTTTATCGTTGATCATTGGATCTACAATTTGAGCTGGTGATAAGTTCAAATGGCAAATTTTTATGCTGCAAAATTTTTAAGTTTCTCTATGTCCTCTTCTGTCCAGACCGTTTGTGTGCTCTGTTGTTCATATTGATTTTGCAATGCCAGAAGTTTTCATTGAAAGAACCACGAATTTCATTCTCTTGAACAAAAGAACTACTGCTATTGGAAGTATTGCAAACTATTGCTGCTGAAAGGAAGCTATAACACTAACTAGAATAAAGCACATTGCTATATGATACCATTTACGTAGGGAACAAGTGCAGAATTTTCAAATTGTAATGAAGTACTGCTCTACAAAAAATATGTTTGCAGACATATTCACCAAGCCCGTTCCCTAATAGAAATTTGAAAGTAAATTGTTGCAGTTACAAGTGTTCTGAAAATATCAACTTACTACAGATATTTTCTTGAGCAATCTTGCAGTTGCAGACTCGTTGCAACTATATACGTTACAATTAGTAAGAATTAATTAGAATACAAATCTCACCACATCGCGGTGAGAATCAATCGTTCTTAACAATGTTGATTTAGAGACTTCAATCAATCATGTCAAGTCTGAGTAGGAATGAGTTATAATAATTTCAACGTCGTATAAATACCTGATTTTTAATCAATAAACTATGAGCCTGAAGCACCCTTTGACTTTTAATTTTCAATGAACGTCTTATAAATACCTGATTTTTAATTTTACATGCACCTTCTCGAAGCCATTTATTTCTTGGGTTCTTGGCCATAAAAGAAGCGCTTCACTTGGAAGCTCTAGTTAAGGCCATAACAAATCAAATATAAATGTTCAAATGACTATGGGTGATACTATTCCTTCACAAACGAAACTAGGAAGTGACACGTAATATCTTTGGGGATTTTGAGCTAATCTTGGGATAGTCGAGGGGATAAAGTTTTTATGCCGATGAGGTTTTTAAATTTAAAATATAACAGTTGCATAACAAAGTTGATTTGCACTTCTTTAACGAGAAAAGGCGGTTGGTTTCTGAAACCAGAAGTAGACTTAAATCATTTAAGTAGATGAAAATCACAATTGGCATGGACTTGTTGTCCTTTGCAGTTTCATTCCTTTGAGTTTAAAAGACTTTGTTCTTTTTTTTTTAAACATGGAAACGAACTCTAACATTGAAACAATTCCTCTAAATTTCAAGATTTTCAGCAAAATGGATAAAAAAGATATAAAAAATAGAATGTTTAGACTAAACTACTTATAGATCTAGCTTGGTATAAATTATAGGTAAGGAAGGTCTAGGTAATATAAAAAAAAAAGTAGACAGACTTATGTGAATAGATAAACTCAAGAAACCTAAAAAGCCCTTATAACAATGATGAAGAAAAAACAACTATAATATGAAATCAAAATCATCTAAAAATACAAAATTCTAAACAATGATGAAGAAAAAACAACTATAATATGAAATCAAAATTATCTAAAAATACAAAATTCTACACTAGTGGAAAATCAATAAATATAAATGTAACAAGAAGTTGAATTTTTAAGAAAATAAAAGCTGTATTGAAAACTAAAACTTGAGACAAAAAATTAACCAACAATAATGACAGATTTCCTTTGGACATTAAAAGTTTCCCTAAGTAAAACAATATCAATGTTTCTCGGATCTAGAGCGCACATACTTTTCTCAGTGTGACGCGGTCGCAAAGACTGGACAATCAGATTCTTCATCACTGAGCTCTCAGGACTTACCGCACAATTCCTAGACTGCACGATATATTGTGCGCTTTGATGATAACACTTAACAAGATAATTTCTTTTTCATAAACTTAACACTATGTTATTCTTAATACATAAAATAACATGTATACTTTCAATACAGATTCAAGAACTTATAAAATAACTTAAGCTTGTTCAGAAACAAAGAGAATATATTTTCAAGGTGTTTGAACACAACATAATTCAGAACTGAAATCATTCATGTCTGTAACTCGTATATATATCAAAAACACAGAATCTTAATGTATTACCAACTTGGATGTTGTGCGCAGTTACAAAATACAAAACTATGTCAAGCTTCGACTCCAACAACTTCTGTAGAATTTCAGAAACACATAGCTTGTGCTCACAAACTTATTTGACTCTCTTCCAAGATGTTGTTTCTTATAACTATCAACTAACACACTCTCTCTCTCTGCGTCAACTACCTATAGACTCAGACATATATATACTAATATTAATACTTCCTGTAGAAGTGAATTGAATCAAACATTTAAGACGACAATAAATTCAACTCACTCTATCTGCATAACAGATCTCAAGAAATATAAAATATCGACTCATTTAATGTCGATCATGCTAACACTCCTCCTTGTCATGTTTGACTTACTAACTATCCTACTTTCCATGAAAGACAGAGTCGGTGTAAGCATAAATATCGCGACATGTAATTAATATTTCCAGCAATCCCCCTTAATTATAAGTACCTAGGATTACAAAACACAAAATTTAAATCAAAAATTTGGATTGACATGAACTGTCAAATATCCGCGGTCGTTCCAACTCCTAGACAACTGCGCAGTTTCTAAAATGCATCCCTTGCCAAATATTTTCTAAATATATATTGAACTTGTTCTTTTGACCTGCAAAACTTTAAACAAATTTCTTTGTTATTCACCAATTCTCTAATAAAGTGATACCTTCTATCAATGTGCTTGGTTTTCTTGTGAAACACATGATTCTTGTGTAGCGCAATGACAAAATTGTTATCACGAAACATTGTAGTTGGTCCCTATTGTTCCTGTAACAAATATTTTAACATTCTTCTCATCCAAACAACTTGACAAGATGTGTTTTTCTACGACGTACTGAACTTAATATGAAGAAAGACTCACAATGGGATTCTTCCTTAATGCACATGACACTATACCTATTCCAAAATGAAATGTGTACCCATATGTACTTTTCTTGTCATCTATGTTGCCTCCACAATCATTGTCACTGTATCCAATAAGTATCAATTCTTCTGAAGTAGAATGTTTTATGCCAAAATCTTTTGTTCCATTCACATATCTCAAAATTATTTTTACTGTCTTCTAATAGGATTCTTTTGGAGTTTCCATGAACCTTGAAATTAGGCTCACTGCATACATAATATCAAGTCTTGTTGATATAAGATACATAAGGATGCCTACCAACCTTTTAAAGAGATTGGGATCCACTTTAGATCTTTCATCTTCCTTGATTAACTTCAATTTTGTTATGACAGGTGTTGGGGTTGCTTTGGAATTTATCATGTTGAATCTTTTCAACATTTCATGTGCATATTTAGATTGTAAAATAAATATACCATATTTGGACTAGTGAACTTCAATACCCAAAAAATATCTCATAAGCCCCACATCAGTCATTTCAAAATCCTTCATGGCTAACTTAAATTCTTCTATGCGAAAATCACTTGTAAAAATCAAATCATCTACATATAAGAAAACAATTAATGTATTTCCTTGCTGATTTTCTTTGATGTACAATGTTGGATCACAATCACTTCTTTAAAATCCATTATATGTGAGATAGGAATCTATGCGACTGTACCAAGCTCTGGGAGGTTGCTTTAATCCATGTAGTGCATTCTTTAATATGTATACTTATGTTTCTTGTCCTGGAATCTCATAGCCTTGTGGCTATTCTAGATATACTTCTTCCTCTAAATGTCCATTAAAAAATGATTACTTTACATCCATTTGATAAACATTCCATTTATTGTGCACAACAATAGCCACCATAGTTCTTACTTTGTCCATGCATGCAACCGACACAAATGTTTCATTGAAATCTATTCGAGGTTGTTGTGTAAATCCTCTTGCTACTAATCTCGCCTTGTGATATTTCACATTTCCATATGCATCTTGCTTGGTTTTATAAATCCACTTGATACTTATCACATCCTTGTCCTGAGGTACATCTACCAATTTCCATGTCTAATTGTTCTCTATGCATTCAATTTCTTCATCCATGGATTTTTCTCATACTTCATCTTTGACATCTTCTTCAAAAGTTAACGGAATATCTATTTGTGAAAACATAGCAAAGAATGAGAATGAATTTGTTGTGTCAACATTATAAATGTTGCACAAACTTCTTTTCTCTCTTGGTAACATAATTGTTAATGTTGTATCTAGAGATGTAGAACTACTTGGACTGCTTGTTGGAGTTTGTTGCGCTCTAGGTGTGGACTACACACCTGCAGATCTCACTGGAGTAATTTGTGTTGTGATTTGTGTCGCAGTTCAAGAAGTGGAAGGAATTGTGATTTGAATTGTACTTTATGTTTGAACCACTTCATCCTCCATGTCATCATGCACGATACCATCAATAATTTTAACTATCGTTTCTATGCTTCCATCCCAATCTTCATTCTCCACAAATTGAGCATCACGACTGATTATGACTTTTCTTGCAACAAGATCATAGAGTTTGTATTCTTTTATATCTTCAAAATACCCAAAAAATATACATTTATGTCCTTTGTTATCTAACTTTTATCTCAACTCATCTAGAAGATGTGCATATGCGACAGAACCAAAAAAAATTAAGTGCGTGACATTATGCTCCATACCTGTCCATGCTTCTTGAGGAAGTTTATTTTTCACACTCTTTGTCTAACATCTGTTCACAATGTACACTGTAGTTTCTACTTCCTCAACCCAATACTCATTTGAAAAATGTTTGGCTTCCAACATAATGCACACCATTTCCATGATAGTTCGGTTCTTCCTCTTTGCGACACCATTTTGTTTTTGGTGTATACCGAGAAATGAATTTCTTGTGAATGCCATGATTTACGAAAGTTATGAAAATATCTTGAAATATATTCACCACCTCTGTGAGTTCTTAGAACATTGATGGGACAACCAATTTTCTTCTCCACAAGTGATTTGAACTTTTGAAAAAAACCAAATGCATCATATTTATGTTTTAGAAAGTATATCCATATTTTTCTTGATAAATCATCAATAAATGTAAGGAAATAAGTGCTTCCTCCTATAGATGGTGTTTTCATTGGTCCACATATATATGAATGTACAAATTCGAATGTATATTTTTCTCTATATGAATTTCCAACTGGAAATGGATCTCCATGTTGCTTTCCAAAGATGAAGCCTTCACATATTCTTTCTGTTTTTTCAATCAATGGAAAACCTTTCACCATATCTTTTGTATGTAGCAGTTTCATACCTTCAAAGTTTAAATGTCCAAATCTGAAATGCCACAGCCAGGAATCATCCTATACTTCACATTGAAATGTTTCCTGCATTTCTACGTCATTGTCTTCTTATTTCTTGGAACAAAGCGCACTAACTTTTCCTTCCTTGCAACATTGTGCACTTACTTCTTCACTTTTTTCTTTAAATGTAGTGTCATACGTCACATTTTTTTCTTCATAAACGGATTGCACTGCTTTTCTCTTCATGGTTGGCTTCAATGTCAATGGAAACATTGTATTCCTCGTCATCTAAATTCTTGCAATAAAATGGTTTCTTGGATATATGTCCAAAATCACACAATGGATGTCTTTTATGTAGATTCTATACCCTTTTTGTAACATCTATCATGTTCTCATCAAATTATGTTTTAAGCTAGCAATATAATATACATACGGCATAACATTTTGCACCCCCTTTTTAGTTAAAATGTTAATACTTATTTTACCCAAGGCAGTGACTTGGATATCTATTCCAAGTGTAACTTTAGTTTGGACTGACTTATCCAAACTAGAAAATAGTTCTAAGTTTCATGTCATGTGATTACTGCATCCTGAATCTAAATACCATATGTCACATGGGATTTCTTGAGAAACATTGCATTCAACTCGTGAGACTATAGGTATTTCTTCAACGTGTTCCATAAACATAGAACTGGAGGGAATATTTGTGTTGTTTGAATAATCTTGACCTTGCTTGTTCTGATTATATTGTCTCTTCATGCATTCATATGCATAATGTCCATACTTTTTATAGTAATGGCATTGAATCTTTGATTTATCATACTTTTGACCACTCGATTGACTCGTATTTTGATTTTGACCTTTATCACCAGTATTTGTGGGACTACTACTATGTTCACCTCTAGTAGAACTCCTTCCTTTGCCTCTAGATTTAGATCTCCCCCTTCCTCTTCCACTACTTATAGTTGATTCTGTGAAGAATGCATTTTCTAATGACATATTTGACTTATTCAATATGTGTTCATGATTAATGAGGGAGGCTTGCAACTAATCTAGATTGAACTGACTCAAGTCTTTGTTCTCTTCCAAAGTCACAACAAGAGAATCAAACTTAGGAGGAAGACTCCTAAGTACCTTCTAGACAACCTTCCTATCCTATATGTTTTCTCCATAAGACTTAATCTAATTTATGAGGGAAATAACATGGGTGTAAAAGGATTCTACTGAATCTATATTTTTCATTGATAGAGTTTCAAAATATATTCTAAGAATTTGTAATTTTGAAGTCTTGACTTTGTCCATACCTTGATAAGAAGTTTGTAATATGTCCCATGCTTCCTTGGCTTGCTTTGCTAATGATACTCTTGGGAGTATTCTCTCATGCATGGTTTGATGTATGTAAAACATTGCCCTTCCATCCTTCCTCCTTTGATCTTTCAAGGCATCCTTCTCAGCTTATGTGAGAGCATTGTATGGTTCCTGATATGATGGTTCCACATAGCCATTTTCAACTATCTCCCATATATATTGACCCCAAAATAGTTCCTTCATGGTCAAGGACCATAACTCATAATTTTTACCTGTAAAATTTGGAGGTTGCAAATTTGACGTAGAAGCCATGATTTCACCTTACAACAGAGTTGATTCTCTTTGAAACTGCTCTTGAAACCTACTCCGATAAACCTGCTCTGATAAATCTTCTCTAATATTAGATCTCGGATCTAGAGTGCACAGACTTTTCTTAGTGAGATGCAGTTGCAAAGACCGTGCAATTAAATTCTTTGTCACTGAGCTCTCAGTTATTACCATGCAGTTCCTAGACTGCACGATATACTGCGCGTTGTGATGATAACACTTAAAAATATTATTTATTTGTCATAAACTTAACACTGTGTTATTCTTAGCACATAAACTCACATGTATACTTTTAGTGCATATTCAAGAACGCATAAACTAACTTAAGTTTGTTCAGAAACAAAGAGAAGATATTTTTAAGGTGTTTGAACACAACATAGCTCATAACTCAAATTATTCATGTTTATAACTCATAAATATATCAACAAACATATAATCTTAATGCATTACCAACTAGGATGTTGCACGTAGTTACAAAATACAAAACTATGTCGAGCTTCGGCTCCAACAACTTTTGCAGACTTTTAGAAACACAGAGATTTTGCTTACAGACTTCTTTGAATCTCTTCACAGTTGTTGTTTCTTTTAACTATCAACTAACACACTCTATATCCTTGTGTCAACTACCTATTGACTCAGACCTATATAGACTAAGACTGAGACTTCCTATAGAAGTGAACTGACTCAAACATTGAAGACGACAATAACTTCGACTGACTCTATCTTCATAACAGATCTCGAAAAACATAAAAGATCGCCTTATTTAATATCGTCCCTGCTAACATTCCTCCTTGTCGTGTGTAAGTGACTAAGTCTCCTACTTTCTGTGACATAAGCGTAAAACTCACTGCTTCTAATTAATATTTCCAACAAATGTGTTATAAAATTGTCATTTATCACCATTTTATAATTATTTAAAACAAATTGTAAGTTCTATTGCTCATCATTTTAAAAAATATATATTAAACCAAAAAATTATTGTGAAACACTTGTGAAAAAAGTAATATGATTCCAAACACGAGACAGATCATTAAGCAAAGAAAATGGTGCAAATATTCCATAACAAATATTCAGGTTGAAATAAATTCATATCATTAATGTAGTCGGATTATGGTCCAGGGAAGAGATGGAGCGTTGCTATGCAAACCGACCAGCTTTACCATCCAATTGAAAATTTTCAATCGTTAATCAACACTCTCATTATCTTGAGACGATTAAGAAAATTAAGTATGTGATCCACAAAATATATAATTAATCAAAATTATTATGTTTAAGAAAGGAAACGAAATGTTGATTAATCAACATTCTTCTCTTATGTTCATTAATCAACCAACATGCATGTAGAAAACATAGATCTAAAAGTGGCATTAGAACAATCAACCAGATTGTATGACGTCATCGTTACTCTATAAGTAAAGTAGGAAATATTTTTCATATTGTCCTATGTTATTAAATTGAAATGCACCTGTAACGTCCCATGTGCCTCGCGACCTCTGAATGGACATTCAGGATTTTATTTTCTTTCATTGTCTAATAAATATATGTAATATAGCACATAGGTTTAGCTGGTTTTTCATTTGTTTCGAAATGAAAACCACTAGCATGGATAAATGGATTAAGAAAATTGTAAATATTAAATTAACATTTTACAATCTGTCTGGATTAATAAAATTGTAAATATTAAATTCCAATAGTGTACAACCTATTTCGAAAACCACTAGCATGGATAGATGGATAGATGGATTAAGAAAATTGTAAATATTAAATTAACATTTTACAATCTATCTGGATTAATTAAATTGTAAATATTAAATGCCAATAGTGTACAACCTACTATCATCCCGTTGTGTAGGAGCATTTTATGGTGTCAAATTAATTTTTACAACTTGTCCTTACATTCACATTTATGGTTTTTGAAATAAACATCTACAATTCATATCTTAAAAATAATCATTTAAAGAGTTTAAAATTAAATTTTAAAAAAAATTGGCTACATAATTATGATCAATCATAGTAAAAAAATTTACATTTTTGGGGAAAATTAACCAATAACACATTTTTAATATAAAAAATATAAAATGTTTACCCTTTTCCATAAAAAACTATCACACTTGTTAAAAACCATGAAATGCTCCAGTAAACCGAGATTAAACTCTAAACCTCTCACTCCCAGCGGAGATAGACAACCCTAGAGGTACTACCCTGCCATGAGAGGATGGGGTTGGGTGGTGTCTGGCCCATTTTGTTTCATTTTTTTTTAATAAAGTTTAATTTTTTTATATATAATTTTGTTTTTTTAATAAAGTGTAAACCTCTTTTTAATTTTGGGATAAGTTGGAAGAGATAAAAGTTCCTTTCGAGTTGAGGGCTTCTGCAATAAGGTTGTATGACAAAGTTATTTCCAAGTTTCAGAACACTCATGGTTAGTCGGAAGATATTAACTACAATATTGGAGTCAAACAAGGATGTCCCTTGTCCCATACCCTTTTTGGCATATACATTGACAAGTTAGAAGATTGTTTGAAAGAAGTAGGTTGGTTAGTCGGAAGATATTAACTACAATATTGGAGTCAAACAAGGATGTCCCTTGTCCCATACCCTTTTTGGCATATACATTGACAAGTTAGAAGATTGTTTGGAAGAAGTAGGTTGGTTAGTCGGAAGATATTAACTACAATATTGGAGTCAAACAAGGATGTCCCTTGTCCCATACCCTTTTTGGCATATACATTGACAAGTTAGAAGATTGTTTGGAAGAAGTAGGTTGTGTCTGCCCTACTCTCACTGGTATAGTCATCAATTTTCTTCTTTATGTTGATATTGTTCTTATGGAGAGGAGTCTCCACAATCTTGGAAATAAATTAAGAATTCTCAAGTATTTTTTCTCCAATAAAGATATGACTATTAATAGTGACAAGACTTAAGTTGCTATGAGCAATTATAATGCCTTAAAAAGACCCTCTGTTCAACACTTGTCCTATGTTTTCTTGATCTTCAACAACCTTTTGAAATTGATACTAATGCCTCTCAACATGTGATTGGTGCGGTTCTTAAACATAGAGGACATCCCATTACTTATCATATTGCTTATCATTATGAGACATCGGCTCAAGCCAAACAACACTACAGTACCAATGATAAGGAGTTTTACAACTTGGTCCAAGCCTTAAAACAATGGCGCCACTATATCTTGGGTAAGGAGACCATTATTCACAATGATCATTATCCTTTGATTTTTATTAATTCTCAGTCTAAGCTCCAGGAACAACGTCACTTCAAGTGGGTTTTTTATCTACAACACTTCCACTTGGTCATCAAATATAAGAAATAGGTCACCAATAGCATGGTTGATTTTCTTAGCCGCACTCATCTCTAGGTAGAGCAGTGTGGCTCTACCACAAAGGTGTACCTCTTTCAAGATGTAGAGCAATTCACCACAAAGGACAAATAGAGTGCATCTCTACCTGGGAGGTTGGGCACAAGTCTCAAGGACCATAAAGTGGTCAACTAAGTTAGTTGTTAGGGTTTGAGACTTTTTGTAGCTGTTGGTTAGTTAAAATTGGTCTACTTTTGATTATAACAATTTTATGTTTAGCCTATCCTAAATAAAGACTCCCTATTCTACTAAATAAGATGAATAGTTCATTTTACTTACTCATTTTCTATGTTGTTTTTGTCTTTCTCTATGAATGTTTTTGGGCTTTCTCTCAAGTATTATATATTAGATTTACAAATTTTGAAACAATAATTCAAAACCTTATTTATTGACCTTAGAACTAGTCAACACCACCATTGGTTCACTATCTTAGTTTTTGAGAATTTTAACCACATAATACATCATTATACTAATCTTTAATTTGTTTATTTGAGAGATTTACAAATTTTAAGACAATAATTCAGGACCCGAGCCATCACCATTATTGGTCCATTTTGAGCCATCACCATTGTCGGTCCATTTTGTAAATGAACCATTCACTTCATAGAGTATAACCGACCTTCTTTCCTAGATCATAAATATGCTGTGGTTATTGATTATTTCACTAAATGGGTCGAAGCCATGCAGACAGTCAACAACATTGTTGCTCCTATAGCCCGATTGTTGTTTTGGTGCCCCAAAGAAATTGTTCTCTCACACTTTGAAGATCAAATATAGAATGATATTGCATCTATATTGGCTTTCGAGCGCTAGTATTCTTTCTCCTGCTATGTCCAAGCTGAGGCGATCAACAAAATCGTCAAAACCATGTTTCAGCATACACTTGATAAAGACAAAACCATTTAGCATCACATGCTCTTCCCAGCCTTATTTGCCTATAGGAATTCTGCTAAAACTGCCACGGGATTCACTCCTTTTCATCTAGTCCACGATGAAGAAGTAGTATTGCGAGAGGATTCACTCCCTTTAAATATTAACGTCGTCGGATTCTTGTTAACACAAAGTCATATCATTAACGTAGTCGGATTACGGTTCAGGGAAGAGATGGAGTGTTTTTGTGCAAACAGACCAGCTTTACCATCAAAATGGAAAGTTTCAATCATTAATCAACATTATTAATATTCTCATTCTCTTGAGACAACTAAGAAAATTAAGCATGCGATCCATAAAATATATCATTAATCAAAACTCTTATGTTTAAAAAATGAAACAAAATGTCATTAATCAACGTTCTTTCTGGTATGTTTAAGACAGAAGACCGACATCAATGAACCAACAGCATGTGAGTGGCAAATCTAATTGCAAAAATGGCGGTGTAACAATCAAGCGGATTTTATGACGTCATCGTTACTCTATAAGTCACGCAGGAAATCATTTTCATATTGTCCTGTGTTGTTAAATTGGAATCTCCCCCATTGTATGCATCCGTAACGTCCCATGTGCCTCGTAAGTTCTGAATGGACATTCAGGCTTATATTTTCTTTCCATGTCTGAAATATGACACACAAGTTTACTGTGTTTTTCGTTTGTGGAATTCCGCCACTTCAATGGAATTTTCGGATGGTGGAGCCTGCAGGAATTAACTGTTAACTTTCTTATTCAGATGCTGGAGGAGTTTACTCTTAACGTTCAATGAGGCCTACTGCAATAGAGACAGCCAGTCAGTCCAGAGACAAGAAAAAGACCCTAAAACTACTAGTCAGCCCAGAGACAAGAAAAAGACCCTAAAACCAGTAGGGTTACCCCAACCAGAAAAAAACGTCTAGGACCATCGGTATTGATATAAGGAATATAACTCTTACTGGGAAGTACTTCCCATGTGAATAGCCATGGCCCGAGAACTATGTTGATTCGATCATAATTGTTGCTAGCGTGACATGCACGGAATATCATTGTTGATATTGACGTAGAATCCGAATGCAGGAAATCGCTTACGCTGTAAAAACTGCACACGTATCTGTACCTGTCATATGTGAAGCTCTACCAGGCAGTAACGCACATGACTAATGGCATACCGTACCCAGTCATTCAGTTAAGTTGTCAGTGTTATTGTGAAGGCGCAATCATTCGCTTTCAGATTGGATTCGTGATATCAAAAGCCAGCACTGTCAATCTATGAAAAATATATGAATGCTTTATGGATCGACAATAATTGTTGCTCAACCTTTTCTGAACCCATAAATTTATTTTCATGGGAGAACCAAGGATATATTATTCAACAAAATCCCTGATGGTATAAATGCTATGAAGAAATATGATTATATCCGTATTAATGACAGTTCAAGGAGATTCTTAACAAGTGCCATATGAAAATGTTCAATGAACTTTCGAGTTATGGTGAAAGGACACGAAGATTTAATTCAGCATGATGGTTTAGTTTATCGTTGATCATTGGATCTGCAATTTGATCTGGTAATAAGTTCAAATGGCAAATTTTTATGCTGCAAAATTTTTAAGTTTCTCTATGTCCTCTTCTGTCCAGACCGTTTGTGTGCTCTGTTGTTCATATTGATTTTGCAATGCCAGAAGTATTCATTGAAAGAACCACGAATTTCATTCCCTTGAACAAAAGAACTACTGCTATTGGAAGAATGGCAAACTATTGCTGCTGAAAGGAAGCTATAACACTAACTAGAATAAAGCACATTGCTATATAATACCATTTAAGTAGGGAACAAGTGCAAGATTTTCAAATTGTAATGAAGTACTGCTCTACAATAAATATGTTTGCAGACATATTCACCAAGCCAGTTCCCTAATATAAATTTGAAAGTAAATTGTTGCAGTTATATGTTCAGAAAATATCAACTTACTACATATATTTTTTTGAGCAGTATTGCAGTTGCAGAATTATTGCAACTGATGATGATGATCATGATGATTAATGTCCACTAAAATTTAATTGGTTTATCGGACCTTAAGAGGATAAGTGATTACTTGTAATTCTTTAGAATTTTGTTTCTGTGCTCGAAAAGCATTAAAAGAAGCTTTCTAAAATCACCATACTTTTGTTGAGTTAAAAGATTAGAAAAGTTGATAGTGTGATCAATATTCATTGCAATTAATAAGAATACAAATCTCATCAAATCTCGGAGTGAGAATCAATCGTTCTTAACAATATTTTGATTTAGAGACTTCAATCAGACATGTCAAGTCTGAGTAGGAATGAGTTATAATAATTTCAACGTTGTATAAATACCTGATTTTTAATCAATAAAATATGACCATGAAACACCATTTGACTTTTGATTTTTAATGAACGTCGTATAAATAACTGGCTTTTACTTTTACATGCACCCTCTCGAAGCCACTTATTTCATGGGTCCTTGGCCATAAAAAAAGCGCTTTGCCTGGAAGCTCTAGTTAAGGCCATAAAAAAAAATCAAATATAAATGTTCAAACGACTATGGGCTATACTATGCCTTCACAAATAAAACTAGGAAGTGACACGTAATATCTTTGGGGATTTTGAGCTAATCTTGCGATAGTCGAGATAAAGTAGATAAGGCTTTTAAATTTAAAATATAGCACTTGCATAACAAAGCTGTAAAAAAGTTGTTTTGCACTACTTGAACCTGAAAAGGCGGTTGGCTTTGAGACTGATAAGTGTCACTAACTCGTTTACTCTCATGGAATAAGTACCTATTACATGGAAGAAAGATTCTCACTCATATCGTGATATTGTTGTCATTGTGCAGCAGAAAATACTTAGGTTTTCTGATAACGCTGGGTCGGTATTGCAAACTTGCCGTCTCTTGTTGGACAGAGTGAACTATAAAAGAGCATCTGGACTTTTTGAAACTAGAAGCAAACGGAAATCAGTTAAGTAGTTGAAAATCACAATTGGCATAGACTTTTTTCCCTTTTTTCCCTTTGCAGTTTCTCTCCTTTGAGTTTAAAAGACTTTGTTCTCTTGTTTAAAAAACATGGGAACAAACTCTAACACTAACAATTCTTTTGGACAGGTGGAAAAAAAACTTAAAGTCATGGATAGGTACCACTTTTTATTAAATGGTCCAACCTTCTCATCCATAGGTGATGATTTTCAAAGCTATATTATAAGTAAAAGTAATGAATTAAATTTTTTTTTTGGACATGTGGAAAAAAACCTAAAGTCATGGGTAGTACCTCTTTTTATTAAATGGTTCAACCTTCTCATTGATAGGTGATGATTTTCAAAACCATTTAATAAAAACAATGAATTAAACTTTTTTTTTTTTTTTTGACATGTGGAAAAAAAACCTAAAATAATGGGTAGGTACCACTTTTTATTAAATGGTTCAACCTTCTCATTCATAGGTGATGGTTTTCAAAACTATATTATAAGTAAAAGCAATGAAAATATAAGAATATATTTAGAAAAAAATATAAGAAAATTAAAAAAATAATAATAAATAAAACTTGAAAGAAATTATGAATTATTATTTTTAAAATACAATAAGTATTTTAAATATATTTTTTGTAAAATAAAAATATCAATTAAAATTAACAAATTAGAATATGTAAAAAAAATAATGAACCATGCAATAAGTAAATGATAAAAAAGAAAAACAAACTAAATCACTACAAAAACAATCACTTGATAAAGTATGTATTTAACCAAAATAGATATATAGAGGAAGAATCTTAACATTTGTTTTTTTCAATTTTTTTGAATCCAGCTATGCCACTGTTGATGAAAATGCAATTTTTCATTATTTAAATTGCATTTTTGAATGCACATATAGATCTAGAGCCCTAAAAAACCCTTGATGCATAGAGATTATGCAATTTCAACAACTTACATATGAAATTTTAACAATTCTTCTAAATTTTACCGTGTATTTTGAGCAAAATGGATAAAAAAAAACCATAAAAAATGGACTGTTTAGACTACACTACTTATAGATCCATTGTGTGGTATAAACTTTGGGTCACTAAGATCTAGGTAACATAAAAAAAAGTAGAGAAACTTATATGAATGGATAAACTCAAGAAGCCTAAAATCACCCTTATAACACTGATGAAGAAAAGACAACTATAATATCAAATGAAAATCATCTAAAGATACCAAATTCTACATTGGTGGACAAGAGATAAATATAAATGTAACAAGAAGTTGAATTTTAAAAGAAATAAAAGCTTTATCAAAAACTAAAACTTGAGACAAGAAATTAACCAACAATAATAATAGATCTCCTTTGGCCATTAAAAAGTCTCCCAAAATAAAATAATATTATTTAATTATTAAGTAAGACAATGTTTGAGATTTATGGAGATAAATTGTGTTATAAAATTGTCTTTTATTATCATTTATGATGATCTTGGAAAGCTTCTCTTAATGCTTTTTGAGCACAGAAATAAAATTCTAAAGAATCACAAATAATCACTTACCCTCTTAAGGTCCAATAAACCAATTAAGTCTTAGTGAACGTTAATCATCATCATCATCATCATAAAAAAAATTATTTAAAACAAATTGTAAGTTGTATTCCTCATCATTTTAAAAAAATTTAAAAATTTATTAAACTAAAAAATCATATAATTATTTTAAAACACTCAAAATAAAAAATAAAAAATAAAAAATAAAAAAATTTATTAAACTAAAAAAATCATATAACTATTCTGAAACACTCTTTAAAAAAATCGTAATATGATTCCAAACACAAGACAGGTCATCAAGCAAAGAAAATGGTCCAAATATTCCATAACACTCCTATCTTTATAGAAAGACAAACACAAGTTCTGCCATTTAACGTAGTCGGATTCAGGTTAGCACACAGTCATATCATTAACGTAGTCGGATTATGGTTCAGGGAAGAGATGGAGCGTTGCTGTGCAAACCGACCAGCTTTACCATCCCAATGAAAAATTTCAATCATTAATCAACATTCTCATTATCTGGGGAAGATTAAGAAAATCAAGTATGCGATTCACAAAATATATCATTAATCAAAATTCTTATGTTTAAGAAAGGAAACAAAATGTTGATTAATCAACATTCTTCTCTTATGTTGATTAATCAGCCAACATGCATGTAGCAAATATAATCACAGAAGTGGAAGTGGAACAATCAAGCATATATTATGACGTCATCGTTACTCTATAAGTAAAGCAGGAAATCTTTTTCATATTGTCTGTGTGTTATTAAATTGGAATCTCCGCCACTGTATGCACCTGTAACGTTCCATGTGCCTCGCGACCTCTGAATTGACATTCAGGCTTTTATTTTCATTCAATGTCTGATAAATATCTTAAGTATGGCACATAAGTTTATCTTGTTTTTTTTTTTTTTTGTTTGTTTTTGAAATCAATGTAACTAGCCAAACAAATGGATTAATAAAATTGTAAATATTAAACATGTTCTATCTTATTTTTTTTTAGGCAAGTCTTTTCCCACTTGAGATCAAGACTATGACTAGATACCTAATGTATAAGAAGAAGTTAAACAACATAAAAGACAAGAGACTTCCCAAAATTGCTTCAAAATCTAATAAAAACCACCTTGACTCCCAAAATTAGAATACTATTAAAAATATCATTAAATCAAAATTTAAGAAGAAAATGTGGTGTGACAAATAATTAGAGAAAAATAGAAAATTAAGCTATTATAAGGATGTAATCAACCATAATCTAGAAGATCAAAATTATCTCTATGTTTTGATAAGTGTAAAGAAATAAAAATAAGTATTGCTAAGATAAGAACAAATTCTCACCAGCTCCATAGTGAAACTTGGGGTTGGTCAATTCTTAAAATGCCATGGGATGAACGAGTGAGATGAA
>JZKD02S1673353.1:21166-50101 GCA_000966675.3 Picea glauca
TTTTTCAAATAGCACATACAGGTTGCTAGATTTAGCAGGCAAAGAGGTTTTCGGCAGCCCAGTGAATGGGCATTTCCTGAAAAAATAATTTTTTGAGTCTTAGATGACTCTTTGTTTGTAAATATCGTCCTTTTGTTTCTCAGCTCGTTCATTTTTTATTTTTATTTTTATTTTTGCGGCCTAATAATGACTCCATAACACAACAGAAGGTGACTGGAACTACAGGAGGAGTTCTTAGAGCATCGCAGGGATGACTCTATCCCCCATGGAGCCTAATGTTAGTAACATTATTAGTATCAGGATTTTAAAGGGAACGACAGCCGAGATCTTTCGAGTCTCAAAAAATCGATGGGATCCTAGCCGTTAATTTTGGCAGGACGTGTGTCAGACATCAGAAGGAGAGTCGGGTTTTTCAGTCCATCAGAGGATCGGAGTTTCTAAAGGCAGAAAACTCTTACCTGAGTTAATCGTGATGCGCAATTGCCCGACTGCATCAAAGTCATCTGTCAACCGTGACAATTGGCGATAGATCCCACAGAGTCGGGGATCGGGAAACTGGAAGCCCCACGAACATGGTAGAAAAAATCCCGATATCCCGATGCCCGATTTCCCGATATCGGGGGCAGCTTTCAATAGTGGAAGACAGGTGGCAGGCTATGCACCAAAGAGCCGACAGTCAACAAGTCAGCGGCCATAAACCATCGGGGTTCGGGGAATCGCAAGTTCAACGGACACAAACATTGTGTCATCGAGAACGCCGAAATCCCGATGGAAAGATGGACCACAGTCACACCAGGACAGGTCGTATGGACCATGGTCTAGTCGGAAGGGGCCAATTCCCGGGAGAAGGGGCTCATCGCATATCGGAGATCCTGGAGGCAAGGAGCTCACGCACTTCGACTCGCGAATCCCAAATTCCTGAAAAGTCTAGAGCTTCATCGCATACATCCACCATCGGTCCTTTTCCGCCACTTCTTCTTTCCATATCATGCTAACCACAGTTTTTTAGACATTATGATCCTCCACCTGGCTCATACACTTCGACACCTATGGATCCTGCCACTTGTATATGTCCTGTCGTTCTCCTTCCCGATCACCGTCCACTCACCACTCCACGTCACTCATCAGTCCTACCGTGATTTCTCCAGGCAAGATTCAAATGGAAAAATATGAAGGTTTCCATGACCTGTAGGCACAGAATCGGCTAGGGCCTTCCCCGATTCCAATGAAACAGTTATTGCAACAGCTGAGGGTAGTTGGACATCGTTTTCCTCCATAAATGGAAAGCCAAGGAATGAATGCAGGGTGGTCAATTCAGTCAGAGGGCCTCTGGAACACAATTTCGTCTGAATGAAGCTCACGAATGTCTAAAAATTGCAGATGCAGTAAATGTGAAGCCGTAATGTCTTCAATACAATGCCTCGATTTAGCTTCCAGTGTTTTTGTTCTAGGTATATATGGGCATTTTGGCCACTTTTGTAAGCATCGATGGTTGAGCAGAGCTCCCTGGTTTTAAAAATTTTAATGAAGCATTGTTGTTCTGGTTATGTACGAGATTTGGAGACTTCTTGCCTTATGAATGCTAGTTTCTATCATATCTTTGTTTACACTGTATTAGAGCAGCTCGGAATTGGAGGATCCAGTTGAGATATAACTATTATAGGATGATGTTGTAATGGATCACTGTAATAGTTACGGAGCCTCTAATCAGTCCCTGTAATTCTCTTAGCACTGAATGACTTGGAATTGGAGGATCCAGTCAAGTCCTCTTTTAGCTTCTTGAAGCCCTGAACCAGGAGGATCCTGTTTTCAGAGTTTTTCCTCTGCAAACTGCTACAAGCCTGATGCCCAGAGCTGTTTGTTCACTTTCTTTAAGTCTTCCACCTGTCCATCGTTAAATCAATCCACTGGCTGAAGTTAGGATTCCAGACCTCCTCTGTTCTTTACATATCAGACTCAGTCCCTGAGTTAGAATAATACCTCCTAGGGCCATTATCTCCATTTGATCACCCTCCATAAACAAATCGTGACATAAAACTGATGGGCGTTGGGCTCTGCTCCTGCAAGCAATCCAGGAGTGACTTCTGATGCTAACAACAGGGACAGTCGGTTCATAGGGATATTTTGGAGAGAGTTGTTTTATTTGGTGGGGACAGAGTTGACACCTAGCACTAGCTATCACCCTCAAACATATGGGCAGACTGACATTGTCAACAAGTGGGTTGAAGGGTATTTGAGGAACTATATAGGAGGACAACATAGAATGTGGGTAAAGTGGTTACATTTAGGGGAACATTGCTACAACACCACCTTCCACATGTCCATTGGTATGACACCCTTCCGAGCATCGTACGAATATGATGCTTCCATTTTGGTAGACTTGGTCTTCGGGGAGAGAAAAGCTCCCAAGGCCAAGGATTGGATCATAAAGAGTTAGGAGATTCTCAAATTGTTGAAAGAGAACCTACAGACGACGCAAAACCGACAATAGATAAGCACAGACAGGCACAGGATAGAGCACAACTTTGAGGTTGGAGATTTGGTTTTCTTGAGACTCCAACCCTATAGACATTCATCTCTGAAGAAGAGGAGCCGAAAAGCTCAAGCCCAGATTTTATGGTCCTTACAGGATCATGCGCCGAGTAGGCGAGGTTTCTTATGAGATAGAGCTTCCAGAGGGGAGAAAAATTCATAACATGTTCCACATGTCTTGCCTCAAAAAGTCAGTGGGACAATTCATTAACACATCAGAGGAGCTTCCCCCGTTGGATGAGGAGGGATAGATGGATTTAGTTCTGGAGGAGGTTTTGGAGTTCCGGGAGCGAAAACTAAGGAGTAGGGTCATCAGAGAGTGTTTGATCAGATGGAGAGGGCTTCCAGTAGAGGATGCTACTTGGGAGAGTGAGCAGGTGTTGCATCACCGTGGACTGGTATTGCTTGAGGACAACCAATTTCGGGAAGGAAGGACTATAATGTCCCTTTCCAAATAGGAGCTCCAGAAGAGAAGGCTTAATGGTCTAAACCACCCCATTAGACTATAGCCAGGGCCAAAGAGGGGTAAACAGGGTTAATAGAGGTCACTCCAGTCACAGGTGTTATATTCGGAAAGTGAAATTGAGCTGACAAGAGTTAACAATGATTTTAAGTCATTATGAGCTAAAAATAGAAGTCAACAGTGAATTAGGGTTTCAGCAGTGATTTAGGGTTTCAACATGATTTAGGGTTTTGGAAAGCTATAAAGGAAGGGTCGATGACCCAATTCATCATTATGCAGATTATGACTTGTCATTGAGGAGAAGAGGCACATCTCAGGAGAGATATTTCAGTGTATTCCAGGAGGAAGACACCAGTTGGCTGATTTCGGTGTTGAAAGACACACCCTAGTCACTAGGAAGATCATCCAGGTCTTCCATCATTCTTCTGTGCTCCCATATTCCGGGTATTATCTTTTAGTTTCTTATTTGTATTTCGGCTAAGATCCTTTTGTCTTTTGATCTAGCCGAGTGTTGTTATTTTATTCAGCCACATTTGCTTATTTATATTTCGGCTAAGATCCTTTGTATGTTAATCTAGTCGAGTATTGTCAGTTATTCAGCTGCATTCAACCATTTTGTAATCCACAGAGATATCATAATACAAACTTGCAGTCCTTTTTCATGTTTATTATTTGTATGATCATTTATATGTTGTAAACCTTTGATCCTACACACACATTAGCAGTGTTTCCTAGACTAGCCAAGTCAGGAACATTACAACTTCTGTTGGTATGAGAACAATGGTATCCCTCCTTATTTTTTTAAGATAAAACTTAGAATCTTGTCAACGTACTCCTTGCGGACCTTCACTGCACTCCTTGTAGGAATTATTAGGACGAGAAACAATTGAAACTCATACTCTACCTCTCTTAGACTTCATACATTCAACATGAAATCATACACATAAAGCATTGAAACAAATGCATAATAGAGTATATAAGAAAACTGTAAACATATCATTCCATAGACGCAAACATTATTCATAAAAACACCATGAAATTGAGTCAAAGAATTCTTATATTAACTCAAGTGCTTATGTACATGGGTTCTATAGAAACAACTATCTTCTTATAAAACTTCTACAATCTCTTTTCTTCTCTACTCACCTATTCTCTTGCTCTACAACTCTACTCTTACAATGAGAATAATACAATACAATACATACGAGGGAGATTTCTCAAGTTTTCCCTACTTACAAATCAATCTATCTTATCGCAATAAAGACTACAACTACTTTACATTGATTACATTAATTGCCTAGATATGACAGATGAGAAAAACTGTTGAAGATATACGTTACAATCCCCAAATCATTTAAGAGAACTTATGTCTCTCCAGATATTACATTAATGTGTCATCCTTTTGAAATTTAAAATATCTCCAAAATGCGTGTTGGTGCGTATCCAACTGTCCTCCTCTTGCGCTTGCTTGCGATGCTCCTACATCATACTCCTTTGGCTTAAAAATTCATGGACTCCTGTCCATTATCTCCTACACCGTCTGTCCATGTTTTTGGATATCCGCTTCGCTTTCCCAACCGGCATATTCAATCGGGTGTCCTTTCCACTTTACCAAATATTCAAAATATGTCTTCCTCTGGGTCCTTTTACTAACTCTCTAATCAATGATCTTCTCCATCAGCGACATTTCAGCTACAGGCATATGTTGGACCCATTGAATATTTTCTTGGTTCTGTGCTCCTCTTGCCCCATCTTCTCTGTAAGGATACAGATCTTCTACGTTGAATATGGGTGATATGCCCACATCATCTAGAAATTCTATCTCATAAGCATTGGCCTCAAATTTCCACAAAATCTTACACGGCCCTATATTTTTCATCTTCATCTTATTATATGTTCCCCTTGGGAATATTTATTTTCTTAGATGTGCTAAGACCAAATCTCCCACTTCGAATTGAATATCTCTCCTGTGTTTATTGGATTTGCGCTTGTATTCCTAGTTGGAACTCTGCAACCGCTCTTTAATCTTACTGTGGAGCTTCTGCATTTCTGTTGCAAAAGCTTCTGCTCCAACACTCTTTAACTCATTCTTCTCTAAGTCTCTCAATTTAGATACTCCCCTTGGTTGCATTCCATACATTATATGAAATGGGATATGTCTTGTACTCCGATTAGGTGATTCGTTATATGCAAATTCTTCTTGCGACGGAATTTGATCCACTGAATGTGATGTTCAACTAATAAAATCCTCAATAATTCTCCCAAACTTCGATTTAATACCTTAGTCTATCCATCCATCTGAGGGTGATATGTTGAGCTAAAAGATAAATTCCTTCCTAGATCTTTCCATAGTGTCCTCCAGAAATGAACAACAAATTTGGTATCTCTATCCGAAACAATACTCTTGGGTAAACCATGAATTCGAACAACTTCTTTGAAAAATGGATTTGCAATGTGTGTTGCATTGTTGTTTTTCTGACAGGGAATAAAATGTGCCATTTTTAAAAATCTGTCAACTGCCATGAATATGGAATCACAACCTCTCTGTGTCCTCTATGTGTCCCACGACCTCTCTGTATTGGAAATGGTTGATACAATCCTGTATTTTATCTTTTCCCCTTTGCATGCTGGAACATTTTACATCTGCTGATAAATTTCTTGACATGTGTCCTCATTCCTGGCCAATAATACAAATTGTTCAATTGTGAAAATGTTTTATCATGGTTGAAATGTCCAGCAAATCCCCCACTATGATTTTCCTTCAAAGTGTTCTGATCTAGATGGATATCAGTGGCCACCCACCTCTTCCAACTAGCTCAAAACAATTTTCTGACAATTTTGGCAATTTGTTATTTTTAACAGTTTTAACTTCCAGGGCCTAAATGAAGGATTTCTAGGATATAGCTCCTAAATGATATCCAAAGGCATTATTGATCCCTCAAAATGAATCTCCTCGGTGATACCTTTCCAACAGGCTATCACACACCTAAAATGGAGATCGTATGCAAAAGTTACGACCCCGGGAAGTTGATGTACTAACTTACCCAAACGGGGCCCACATGACTTTTGGCGCTTCATCTACTAGGGTTAGGTTTTTGGATGTCTAGGGTTTTGGGAATTATTGTTTATTGTAAAAAGGCCTTCAGATCCTTATTGTAATCTTCTTCTTATGAATGCGCGCAACCGTCACATCTCTTCTCAAAGATAAGTCACCACCATTCCAGTAATCTTGTTTTTGCAGCATTTTACAGTTTCAGCTTATTTCGTTATTGAATAAAAAACTAGTTTTATTGTATATATTTTATTTTGTGTTAAGCACCTATTAATAATGTGTATTCATTTTGTTCTACTCAGAAAATATGGATCAGGTTCTCTCTCATAGAACTCTTCGGGATACACAATTGATTTCCCTTGAATAATAATCCATCCTGAATTAAGTATTCAATCCATTGGCTTCTGTCTCTCACAACAAGATTCTCACATGCTTCATAAGAGTCCTTTAAATCTGAATCATCTCTATACATATCCTTAAGGATATCAAAACCTAAGGTCTTCACACGAAACTCTTGTAGAATTAAACATTTCCTACTCAATGTATCAACAACCTTTTTACCATTTCCAGAAATGTGCTTTGTAACAAAAGTAAAGTTCTGCATAAATTCAACCCATTTTGCATGTTTTTTTCTTAGTTTCTTCTGTCTAGTTATAAAATGTAAGGCTTAGTTGTCGCTATACAAAACGAACTCTTTCAAAACCAGGTAATGCCTCCATTTCTTCTACGCTTGTATGACTGCATAAAAATCTTTATCATACATGGAATAATTCCTTTTGGAATCATTCAACTTCTCACTGAAGTATGCAATTGGTCTATTGTCTTGACTTAAGACTGTTCCAATCGCAAATCCACTTGCATCACATCTCACTTGAAATTTTTTTCTAAAATCTGGAAAAATCAAAACTGGTTGTCCAGTTATCTTCTCTTTCAACAACTTGAAGCTTTTATCTGCTTCCTCTATCCAATGAAAAGATTTATGTCTTTTCTTGACTATGTCCATCATTGATGCACAAATTCCACTAACATTTTTGATGAATTTCCTATAAAAACTGGCTAATCCATGGAAGCTTTTGACTTCAAAGATATTTCTTGGCGATGAACATTCTTTGATTTCTCTTACCTTCTTAGGATCCATCTTCAACTAATTCTAAGAGATTACAAAACCCAAATAAATGAAACTAAAATGCATAAGGAAATTAGAACCAAAATCAATCAAACAATTGAGCAATATTCATGCCACCAATGGAGATATTATATTAGTGGGAAAACACCAAAGAGAAAGGGGGACTTATGGATCCCCTCGTGCTCCTAGGGAGGGATCGTGAGTCCCCTATGTGAGAGCTCTTCTTAAAAATGGAAAACTAGAAAGCGAATGGTGAAGAAATCCAATCTTATTCCCTCAAGAGGTGAGGTGAATAGCTTAATCGGATGATGCTAGTATGCTCCAAGAAGGAAAGAGGTTCCTTGTAGGAGAATAGAGGCAACATAACTATACAATGATATTCTTCAATTAATAGTGCACCAATGGCCAGGGATGATTTTAATCATGGAAATTTATATTAAAATGTAGAAACCTTGGAGAATATTACTAATCCTTCATATGTCAACTATAAATCTTTGGCGATGTTTTTTTAAAAATATACAAATTTCTAAGTATTTTATATAGTTTTTATAAAATTTTAGCAATTTTTAAGGTAAAATAATTTTATCCTATAGAATTTGGGTGAATCATTTTTAAAATAGCGAATCTCATTTTTGGAAAAACCATGGAAAATTAGCCCATGAGCGGAATTTATCCCCTAAAATCATCCCTGCCCATGGCCTCTTTTTATAGAAAATCTTCGAGGCATTATCCAATTGGTCTTTAGTGTGAACAAGGGGACCTTTAGGGCACTCTTAGGTATTTGACCAACCCCCCACTCAGATTGAGCTCAGATTTCAGGGTCAAACCGTCTTTGCAGCTGAACTAGAAGTGGGTGAGGGGGCGATAAGAAATATAAATGTGTCGTTCACAGGAGTGCGATGCTTTTATCATAAACAGTCACGCATCGGGCGCATGTGCACTCTTTTGTATTTTTTGGCCTACGCACATGGACATGCTTCCTATAGTGTTTCTGCAAATGTCAATTTTATAACTAGTTGTATAGTTTGTACCTTTTGGAAATTATTTTCTAGGGATGTCGGTGAACTAATAGGTGTTTGGAGATGTTGGATTCCTGTAACCATTTGCGGATGAAATTTCAATGATAAGAAATTCCCCCTGATGTGTGAGGTTTGGATCATATGTATAGCCGAAATACATCAATGTTTCTTCTACTAAGAGTACCTTTATAAGAAAGAGTGTTGAAACGAACTAATATAGAGACTCGTCGAAAGGAGATGGGAAACTGTGGGACCGAACCTTTCTCTTGGTGTAGGAAAAATAAAAGTTGTATACAAACGAGGTGGGAATGCCCCATGCTCATGTCATGTAACTTAAATATGTAAGACAATAACTGAAGTTTTCTGCTGATGTAGATAATTGTAGCGCCCTTCGAGGCGGTTCGATAATGGAAGATGATGATTCTGGTGGTGAACATACTCTGAAATGAGATGATGACACCTGTAAGAAGTGTCGAGGACTCGTAGGCATTGATGGCCCAGCGAATTTAGAGGTCTTTGGATAGTATAAAAAAACTGCAATAGTCGCATAGTAAGACTCGTTGTAATGTGAAAGTGTGTTGGCATCAAATGTTATGGGGGTCAACAATAGCAGAGAGAAATGATGGTTCTCTTTGTGCCGTTTGAGACTCCTCATTGTAAAGGTAATGAGAGTCAAGATACTGTCACCCTTCTAGGATCTGTGTTGATGTCGACAGAAAGGGAGACGCGACTCCAAGAAGCAAAGGGCTTCATGAAATCCACTGGATGAGATCAGGAACTGATGAGGGACATGGACGAAGTCAATATGCAGTGAGACTCAAAATTGCCCTTGGTTGGGGAGATATCTTAAGTGTGAGTGGTAGAAACCATGAAACTGGATCCAGCATTACGAGGATGACTAGACGTGGGTTAAATTGTGTCAGAGTCATGACAAGGTGAACAAAATCAGAGATCAGGGGTATATGGATTGTGGGATACTCGGGGTTTATGGATGATGTCAACAAGAGTAGAAGGTAATAAATGCCCCAACTAAGGGCGACATGGGTTTATTTTCCAGAAAAAGAATGTTTCTAAAGGAGACAACAAAAATCTATGTAAATGATGGAAACAAAGGTTTTGTACAATTACCAAATGAATAAAGAATAATTTGGGATAAGTGTGCAGATACAGAAACGGGTGCCCCAGTGCAAGATGGATTGGCCGGTGAGGGCGCAAGTTGTGTGGAGAATTGGTGGAGGGTGGGTGCCCCATAGGTGGGTTTCTGTATGAGGTAAATGAATGGAGGGAAATATGCAGATGAGAAAACTGATTGTGGATGAAATGGAGGGTAAATGATACTGCGGAGGCGTAGTCAAACGAGAACCGTGAGGAGATATCCTGGGAGTCCATTTGGAAAGCTAGCGTAATGAGGATAAGGAGTATGTGCTTGATTTCCGAACATGCATAAGACTATCAAGACTCCCATCCCTAGGGGGCTAAAGCAGTATGAGTGTCAAATTGCCAAAGGGGACTATAAATGGGAAAACTCATGTAGGGGAGAGTGCCACTAGGTGACAGTACTTGAAATGAAGTGGAGGTGATAGTACTATAGAGTCGCATGTGAGGATTCTATAGGAAAATGTCGAAGGGTGTGACTAGGAGATGCAATGGATATTCAGATGGAAGGATTACATGCTAGTGTCGATTATATACCTGAAGGGGATGCGTTGATGTGTGATGAAAAAGTACCTACACACATGAAAACCAAATACCTGATGTGAACAATATCTGAAGATAAAGAGCATATAAAAACTATTTGACAATTATGAGCATGCGTACCTGGGCATGATGTGAGAAAAATGCTCCCCTGAAGTCAAGGACGGATGGTGACCTGGGGAATGTGACTGTGTAGGTGGTGGGATCCTGATCCTGTAGCTGAAGATGGATCAGAAAATGGATGCTCTGAACTCTTGTAATTGAGCATGGAAGTTTGGAAAAAAGGACTATATATAGTTGTAGGGACGACAATGCCACCTCAGTTGTACCTTCTTCCATAGTGAGCTGGCGAGAGGTTTTTAGAGGAAATTTGGAGATTATAGGAGTTTGAGCCATCCAATCTAGGATTTGTGAGAGCCAGGTTAGTGGTCACATCCTCCTTCATAGTAGTTAGGGTTTCTTTTCTAGGAAGGGGTCTACAGATGGATGTACTAGGGGATTTTGTGAGGGTGGACCCCCAAGTGCGCGGGCGACCGAAGGATACCCGCGCAGAGGTGCACGACTATAGTGAGGACAGCCACGCATGGGGATGCATGAGTGAGGAAACCATGTGCGCATTTGATGCATGCCTATTCAAAGAATAGCTACGCACTTGTGAGAAACTATTTCTCCAACAGCTGCGCACTTGCATGTAGCTGTGTAGCGAACAGGTGTGCATGAATGTGCGCCTGTGGGTGTGATAGGTGCGCATTGATGCACATCTGTTTCTTCAACATCTGTGAATTGTTGCACAACTATGCAAATAATAGGCACACATATGTACACACATGTGGGGGGATGACAGTCGTGCACATGGGTCAAAGATGGGGGTTTTGGAAAAAACTTATATTATTATTTTTTTTAAGTTTTTTGGTTCATGAATAGTGATGGTTGATTAAATGTTTTTTGTGTGAATGCAGGTGATCATTTCAGGATGCCAGTCTACTAGAGGGAGAGGTACTGGGATCACCTCCAGGAGGAGGTGAGAGATGAGTCATACATTCGGGAACCTTTGGAAGTCTATGGGTTGTTAAAGTGCTTCAAATGCCCACTGATACAGGTGCAGGAGTATTTGTTGTAGTATCTGATTTCTATGTGGAGCACTGAGCAACAGTGCTTCATTGTGTGGGGGGAGAAACTGACATTCTCTACGATGGAGGATGTCTATTTTTTAGCTGAGCTCCCTTTTCGAGGGAGGTCCCTACCCACTGATCACGAGTTTCCAGGGGATGTACACTTTGCAGACTTGGTGCGGAGGTAATGTTTGGGGCCAGAATTTATGTCAGGTTCAGTCGTTCGGATTGGGGCGATGGATGCACTGGTGCATCGTTCCATCACAGCGATGATTGTGAGGATCTACGGATCCTTAGAGACTTAGAAGATCAGTTGTTTTCCTAGGGTTTTCCTTTACATTCCAAGATGATGGGGCAGCTTGTAATATCCCTCGGCCAAACCTAATTGTAAATGTAATATAAAGGTACTTATGCTGGTGAGCACTTTTGACATCACGTGGTAATGCACGTCATGTGGCATAGAGCGCGCATCAATTGCGCAGTAAAATGATGTAGTATGCACATTCCTAGATACTGCGCGCAGTAACTAAGGTGTATGCAATATAGAGGACAACGAGCCTCATGTATATGATATGTGTTATAGGCTGGTGAGTCGGTTATTATAAGTTGGGATGCTTATGTTTTGGTATTAGGCCAGAACACCTACATGTCAAAGGCTAATGCGCCTACTTTGTACATGACTCATGATTAATATAAAATACATCACTACACATAGACCGACCATGATAAAAGAGATGGGGGACTGAACTTCACCAGTTAGGGAAAGGGAGGGCCAAAAGTCAAGGGAGTATTACATTAATATTTCCTAAAGCATAAAGTTGGGATAATTATTTTATCCTAAGTTCTAAAGTTGAGGACATGTGGATCAAAGTAACTTTTGATATGACAAGTGTCAAGTTGGGGACATGAATTCATATCATGGGGGACTTATCTCATTTGGTCACATTTTCGGTATTTTTCTTACCCACAGCTTGACAATCATTCTCACCATCACTTTTACGAAGAGTTTCCCAGTGATTCTTTTTCACACTCTATTATCCAGTCAATGATTCCATGACCATTTTCACTCACGCATTTCCGTTATCCTTGAGACATCCATTTCTCCATTTCTGAGCCTGTTCCCATAACCATTTTCGGTTGGTGCACCTGGTTAGCTTGGAGCGGGATTGAAGAATTGTTGGGGATTGATTCCTGAAGGTGATAAACTGCATCTACAACACTATGAGACTTCCAGACCGACCTGTTGTTGAAGCCCTAGAAGGGAAGTGGGGCAGTTGAGGGACTATTGAGTAGAGAATCGACACACTTCCTTGGGTGGGACAGGGATTTGGGGAATGAGGTTGTAGGTTGTTAGTTGAGTTAGCACCTAAGATGGAGTATTTCCTATTGTCCATGAGCCTTAGCCTGGTTAGGAACCCTTTACCCTAGGTGGAGTTCAGTCCCAGCTCAGGGGTGATTCACTGTTGAGAGTGATGAATAGTGTAGTCTAAGGCTGGGAGGTTCGTGTACAGTATGTACGTAGTTGGTGAAATCTTTCTAAGATAAGTACCAATCGTATGATAAAATGATATGTTGTTTTGTTATTTACATGCCTATGTTACAGTTTATCATATATGTGATTATAAGTTCCTGAATGTTATGGGAATTTCCCTCTAAATGCTGCATATTTGTAGTTACTATTATTTCAGTATAAAATTTGTATATTACATAAAGTAATTGTTTGTTTATGTTTATATGTAAGGCTTCCGCAAGAGTACTGTATGTACATGTTTAAATTGCATGTAGTTTTAAGAGAAAGTTTATGTGGAATAGCTCAGTCGATTACTGGGTATGTTACCGTATGTTCTGCAGTAAGGGAACAAAAGAGTTCCCTAGAGTAGCATGGTCCAGCCTGTATAAGGTTGGGGATGTTACCAACTGGTGTCAGAGCATGAGAGTTTTCTCTGAAGTGGTACCTCTCGGCCTGCGGGTGGCTGGGGGAACATTACAAATTGGTATCAGATCATGAGAGGTTGCTCTGGAGTGGTGCCCCCCAGCCTGCGAGTGGTTGGGGGAAGGTTACAAATTGGTATCAGAGCTTCAGTTCAACACTGAGATTGGATGGGCCAGAGGAGTTCAGTTGAAGTGAATATTCACAAAAGAGTAACTTCGAAGTGACCAAAATTTGAGTCACGGAGTGTCCAAGGAAAAGGTTGGTGTGCTAGCGTGCGCGGTAAATTTTGGCACCGCGTGGGAAAATGTTGGCATTCCAGTGTTCGTGGTAAATTGTGGCACCGCGCAGAAGATTATTATGTGTGGATATACGCGCTGAATTTAGCCTTGCATGGTGAGAACACACATAGTAATGTGGACATGGGGTGTGCAAGTATTTCTTAACACAGAGAAGTCTTGTTGGTATGTGCATAAGTATGACTATATGTTGTATTGCGATAGTCTGTTCAATGGTGCATGCAGATAATTGTGCGCGATGGAATATGTTGAACTTTGACATGGTGCAATGCATAGGGGAAAATGCATGTAGAATATTGATGCGTGGTACCAAAACTGTGCACAGTGGATATTGACGCATAACGCAAAAGTAGTGTGCGCAAGTTGTGGGCGCGACTAAGAAGAAATGCATAGTAGATATATGTGCGTGGAAAAGCATTTTACCTTGTGATATTTCTATGCATGATAAAGATAAATGAACAGGTCAAAGTTTAGTGTGCGCGAAGTCGCTTGGAAGGTGATGAGTCTGAGTTTAGTTTGCATAATAATAGAAGAAAATGAAACACACAACCACATCGAAGCATTAATTAAAAAAAAGAATTCTGATTTTTATTTCCTCCAATTCAGACAGATGAAAATGAAATATAAGCTTACAAGAAAAACTTATTATAAAAGAAAACAAGATTCATAACACCACCAGATAGAATTTTGTAATAAAACAGTCTAAAATTTGTTTTTGTATTTAATCACAAAATTACAAAAGGGGGATAACAACAGTTAGCCTGTTGTGAAAAGGGTCATTTAAGAACAGGCCTATCATCTCTGGTAGTCCTTATCTTCGCTACTAGTTGTTCAAAAATTTGCTGAAAAATGCTTAATTTTAGTTGAAGACTCACTTCAGCTTAGTGATCTCCTCTTTTAAAGAATCTAACTAGACCAGTTGATTCTCTCCAACACTTTTGACCGCCCGTGGATTCCTCCTTCTTCTCCCGCTTGCTCCTTTTCTTCTTAGCGGCTAGCTTGTTGATGACTAAATCCTTCATAGTGGGATTTAGCCTAAATTCCAACCACGAGTCTATAGCTGGCTCTGTGTGGAATTTAGTTGCTAGAATGTGCGCAAGGATCCTTTCCTCCTTATTTTCATAAAAGTCTAGCATGTTGCCCAAATAACCAGTCTCGCTCAATTTAGCCTTGTCCATGTATCTCAGGTTGTGGATATCAAAATGATTTTATAGAGAGCAGAAAGTCAAGCAGTTTGGAGATTACTTCGGTTGTGGATACGCAGATACCTTCATACTTGAGGATTAGTAATTATATAATTCCATTTATGAAGTGTAGATGGATTACGTACAAAAGCGTTGGGTTTCCATGCTCGACTAATCCATTTCAAATGATTAGCTTTTGAGTTCATTACATGGCGGTGTTCAACTGACATCACATGGCTATGAAGTACCAAACAAGTGAAGCAGGGTGATTTGACTAGCCATCGCCCACTCCACGAGTGGTGGATTTGACATGTTGAGACAGTGATACCACGTCTTGGCGAAAGTGGTTTCAGCAAACCACCTTCTTGCACAAGTGTATCTCTGAAGGCACTGCGTGTCTGTGTTTTTGAGACTTGGGTTTTATCTAGAATTATCATGGTGATAACACCAGGAAATCAAGAGAGATAATTCTGATGTGTATAATGAACCAAAATGGAGCATATTCTCATGAATTGTTGAATTGTTAGCCTGATAAGTTTTGATGGCTGCACGTTTTTCATAATTAACAAAAACTCAATCAGTTCAGACCAGTGCTAAGTCCTTAAGGATAGAAGAAGCATAGGGGAATTATAGTCATCAAGATGAGAGAAGAAGGGCGGATGTCCATTTGGGCATTGAAGGAACGAACTCCAACGAACATGGAGAAGAAAGGAATGAAAATATAAATATGGATGAGACCATTAAGAATTTGCAGAAGGATGTCCAAAGCCATAAAGTTGATTATGAAAGGCTTATAAAAGCCAAAGAGCAGCAGGATGACTTCAACATGAATTTATTGGAGGGCTCGAACATAATAGAAAAGAAATTGGTTAAGGAGAGTCGCTCAAATAAATTTGGGAGTCACAAGCCTTCAAAGAAGAAAAGAAAAGAAAAAAGTGCTAGTAGACATCACCATCATTCCCAAAGGCATTCCAATAAGAGAGAAGAAAACAAATCAAGTCTATCTCATGTCAGAAGGTATAAGAGATCTAGGGTGGATGAGCTGCAAGGAGAAATGAACAAAATCAAACCTCCTACATTTGATGGTGAGCACAAGAAGAATGAAGATGTAGAAACATGGTTGTTGGGCATGAGAAGGTATTTTCAATTTCATAATTATTCTTCTCATGCAGAAGTTAGAATCACTATCTATCAACTCAAAGGAAATGCCTTCATGTGGTGGGATCAACTTGTGCAGGTGCAACACATTGTGGAGAAAAGTGTTACTTGGAGGGAATTTAAGAAGTATTTTGAGAAGAAGTACTTGACTAAGAGATACTATGACAAGAAAATGAAAGAGTTATTTGAACTCAATTTTGGAAGTATGACCATAGATGAATATGAGAGAAGGTTTCTAGAACTGCTGAAGTATGTCTCTTTCATCAAGGATGAGACAGTCAAAATTCAAATGTATTTAAGTGGATTGACATCGTTCATCAATGACAAAATATAGTATGATGATCCCAAGACATTAGAAGAGACCATAAGGTGAGATAAATGCCTATATGATCAGTAGAAAGCAAGGCCAGCTTTCCAAAAGGCTTAGGAAGACAATACAAAATTCAATATGGATCAGAGGAAGAAGGAAGCTAAGCCACCATTCATTAGAAATAATCCACAAGGACAACAAATTCCTAAGAACCCAGAACGATTGACATAGGGAGTCAAGGACCAAAGCAACCACCTATTGAATGTTGGGATTGTAAGGGGGACCATAGGTTCAGAGATTGTCCTCATAGAGGTGAAAAAGGAAGGGTTGTTCACAATGTACAGCAAGCTGAAATAGTGGAGGACATGGGAATATATGTGCCAAGGATTTATGCAGCCCTGGACAACAAGCAAGCAGAGTATCAGTCCCACATGATTGAAGTGGAAGGTATGATCAACAACCAAACCATTGCTATTTTAATTGATTCAGGAGCTAGTCATAGTTATATATACCCTAAGATGGTGGAAAGTTTGCAATTGCCAAGAAGCAAACATGGGAAATCCTGGTTGGTGCAATTGGCTATAGGAGCCAAAAGAAAATTTAATGAGATGGTCAAGTCATGCCTCATAGACATGAATGGATTGAACACCAAGGCAGATTTAAACATCTTTCCTTTAGGTTCCTATGACTGTCTAATTGGGATGGATTGGTTGGACAAACATCACACTCTCTTAGACTATCACAACAAAGAATTTACTTTTCTGGATGAGGAAGGGAAACTAAGGAAAGTATAGGGAATTCCCAAGGTAGTAGTCATTAGAGAAATTTCAGCATTGCAGCTGAAGAAATGTTACAGAAAAGGGTGTCAATTAATGCAACTCATTTTCCAGAGACACCTAGAGATAAGGTGCCAAATTTGGAATATTATGCAGTCCTGGAAGATTTTAAAGATGTGTTCAAGGAGGTACCTGGACTACTCCCAAGGAGAGACACTGATTTCTCTATAAATTTTATGCCTGGAGCAACGCCAGTATCAAAGACTCCTTACAGAATGAGTACACTAGAATTGAAGGAGTTGCAAATGTAGCTTGAATAACTTTTGAAGAAGGGGTATATATGCCCAAGCGTGTCACCTTGGGGTGCCCCAGTCTTGTTTGTCAGAAAGAAAGATGGAACACTAAGATTGTGCATTGGCTTCAGATAGTTGAATAAAGTGGCTGTTAAGAACAAGTATTCTCTGCCAAGGATTGATGACCTCTTTGATCAATTGAAAGATGCAAAGATATTTTAAAAGATAGATCTCATATCAGGATACCATAAGGTAAGGATTAAATAAGAAGATATTAGAAAGACCTCCTTCAAGACAAGGTGTGGTCATTATGAGCTCATAGTGATGCCATTTGGGTTGTCAAATGCACCAGTTGTTTTCAGGTGCTTAATAAATGATGTTTTTTGAGAGTATTTGGACAAGTTTGTCATTGTCCTTTTGGATGACATTCTTATATATTCCAAGTCCAAGGAAGAGCATGAACAACATTTGAGGATGGTGTTGCAAGTATTAAGGGAGTGTTAGTTATATGCCAAATTGAGAAAGTGCTCATTTTATCAGAAACAGATTCATTATTTGGGGCATATCATTTCAAAAGATGGGATAGCAGTGGATCTTGAAAAGATAGAGGCCATTAGAGAATGGTCAGCACCGAAGAATGTGACAGAGGTGAGATCATTCATGGGTCTTACAGGCTATTACAGAATCTTTATTGAGGGATTCTCAAATATTGCACACCCAATCACTTCTTTGCAAAGAAAGGGAGTGAAGTTTCAGTGGACATTGGGTTGCGAGGAGAGATTCCAACACTTGCAACAATTATTGACAAGTTCTCCAATATTAAAGATCATAGACCTAGATGAAGACTTCATCGTATGCACCAATGCATGTAGTGAAGGACTTGGTGGAGTCCTCAGTCAAAATGGGTTTGTCATATGTTATGAATCAAGGAAGTTGAAGGTTCATGAAAGAAACTATGCCACTCATGATTTGGAGTTGGCAGCCATAGTGCATGCCTTGAGGAAATGGAGACACTACCTCATGGGAAAGAGGTTTGAACTAAGAATAGACCACAATGATCTAAAATATTTATTTGATCAGCCAAATCTAAATGCTAGGCAAACAAGATGGTTATAATTTCTAAGCGAATATGACTTTGATATAAAGCATATCAAGGGGAAAGAGAATAAAGTGGTTGATGCACTCAGCAGGAGGGTGCATGAATTACATGCTACAGCTATTAGCATGTATCAAACTTATATTAAAAGAAAAATTATGGAGGCTGCAAATGAAGATCCGCAATACAGAAAATTGGTAGCAATGCTACAGTAGGGTAAGATGCCACAAAAGATGGATAATTATAAGTTGGGAATAGATGGAATACTGTTGCGCAAGAACATAATTTTTGTTCCAAATGTCCAGGACTTGAAACATATGATTTTGCATGAAATTCATAATGCTCCTTATGCAAGGCACCCTGGATATCAAAAACCCATGGTAGTGATCAAGATCCATTAATTTTGGACAAGTATGAAGAAAGAGATCAATGAGTACATCACTAGATGTATGGAATGCCAAAAAGTTAAAGCTGAGAATAGGTACCCAACCGGGTTGCTGCAACCTTTAACCATTCCTGAATGGAAGTGGGATGTGGTGACAATGGATTTTATTATGGGATTTCCTAGAATATGTAAGTTGCATGATTCGATCATGGCGGTGGTGGACAAGCTTACGAAAGTTGCACATTTTATTCCACTGAAAACTACTCACAAGGTAGCAAATGTTGCTGATATTTTTATGAAGGAAGTGGCACAATTGCACAGAATTCCTAAAAAAATTGTGTCTGACAGAGACCTGAAATTCACCTCGAATTTCTGGAAAGGATTGTTCAAAGGATTCAGAACGAATCTAAACTTTAGTACAACTTATCATCCTGAGTCTGATGGATAGACAGAGAGGGTAAAAAAAGTGATAGAATATATACTGAGAATGTATGTGATGGAAAAACCATCGAAATGGGAAGACTACCTACACTTGGTAGAATTCACTTACAACAATGGGTATCAGGCATCATTGAGGATGAGCCCATTTGAATCACTTTACGACAGAAGGTGCAATACTCCAGTAAGTTGGGATAATCCAACTGATAGGACAATAGTTAGGCCAGAGTTTCTCAGGGAGATGGAGGACCAAATGATAAAAATTAAGCAGAATTTAAATGTTTCCCCAGAAAGACAGAAAAGTTATGCCGATAAGAACAAAACCCACATAGAATTCAAAGTGGGTGATCATGTTTTCCTGAAATTAAAAGCTAACAGGAGTTCCCTAAAGCTGGGAAGTTGCGCCAATTTGGCAGCCATATTTTGTGGGCCATTTGAAATACTAGAGAGGATTGGTCTAGTTGATTATATGATTGCATTACCTGCATCTATGTCTGTTCAAAATGTCTTCCATGTATCATTGCTAAAGAAATATATACCTAATGCTAATCATGTTATTGACTGGAATGTGATTCAGGTGGAGCCAGAAGGTGATTTTCAAGTGCATCTGATGCGCATTTTGGACTGAAAAGTCAAACAGCTCCAGGACCGAGCCATAGGGCTTGTAAAGGTTCAATGGACCTAGTACGGTCCTGAGGATGCTACTTGGGAGAATGAGGATGTAATGCGGACAGAATACCTGCATATTTTTGAAGATTGTTGAAAACTTTGTTGCATATGGGTGTATGATGCACTGAGGATAGTGCAAAAATGGGGGGAGGGGATTGTAATATCCCTCAACTGAACCCAATTGTAAATGTAATATAAAGGTGCTTAAGATGGTGATGTTTTTTGACATCATGTGGCAATGCATGTCCTGTGGCATGGTGTGTGGATGAACTGCGCAGTAAAATGATGTAGTATGCACATTCCTGGATATCGCGCACAGTAAATAAGATGCACGCAGTATGGAGGACAACGAGCCTTGTGTATATGATATGTGTTATAGGCTGGTGAGTCGGTTATTATAAGCTGGGATTCTTATGTTTTGGTATTAGGTCAGAACGCCTAGATGTCAAAGGCCAATGCACCTACTTTGTACATGACTCATGATTAATATAAAATACATCGTTGCGCGTAGAATGACCATGATAAAAGAGATGGGGGACTGAAATTCACCAGTTAGGGAAAGGGAGGGCCAAAAATCAAGTGAGTATTATATTAATATTTCCTAAAGCATAAAGTTGGGATAATTATTTTATCGTAAGTTCTAAATTTAGGGACAAGTGGACCAAAGTAACTTCCAATATGACAAGTGTCAAGTTGGGGACATGCATTCATATCGAAGGGGACTTCGCTCATTTGGTCACTTTTTTAGGATTTTTCTTACCAGCATCTTGACCATCATTCTCACCATCACTTTCATGAAGAGTTCCCCAATGATTCTTTTTCACACTCAGTTATCCAGTCAATGATTCCATGACCATTTTCACTCACGCATTTCCATTATCCTTGAGACATCCATTTCCCCATTTTTGAGCCTGCTCCCATAACCATTTCTGGTTAAAGTACCTAATTAGCTTGGAGCGGGATTGAAGAAGCGGGTTGTCAAGCCCGCGAGAAATTCTATGAGCGTGAGAATTGTTGGGGATTGATTCTCGAAGGTGCTAAATTGTAGCTACAATTCTTTGAGACTTCCGGTCCGGCCTGTTGCTAAATCCTTGGAAGGGAAATGGGGTAGTCAAGGTACTATTGAGCAGAGACGGGGCACACTTCCTTGGGTGGGACAGGCATGTGGGGAATGAGAGGTTTTAGGTTGTTAGTTGAGTGAGCACCTGAGACGAAGTCTTTCCTATTTTCCATGAGCCTTAGCCTGGTTAGGAACCCTTTACCCTGGGTGGAGTTCAGTCCCATCTCGGGGGTTACTCACTGTTGAGAGTGATTAATAGTGTAGACTAAGGCTGGGAGGTTCGCGGACAGTCTGTACGCAGTTGGTGACAATATTTCTAAGATAATTACCAATCGTATGATAAAATGATATGCTTCTTTGTTATTTACATGCCTATGTTACGGTTTATAATATATGTGAATATAAGTGCCTGTATTTTATGGGAATTTCCTAGTAATTGATGCATATCTGTAGTTACTATTATTTCAGTATAAAAGTTGTATATTACATAAATTAATTGTTTGTTCATGTTTATATGTAAATATTTCACAAGAGTATTGTATGTACGTGTTTAAGTTGCATGTATTTTTAAGAGAAAGTTTATGTGGCATAGCTCAGTCGATTACTGGGTATGTTACTGTATGTTCCGCAGTAAGGGAATGAAAGAATTCCCTAGAGTAGCATGGTCCTGTCTATATAAGGCTGAGGATGTTACCAACTGGTGTCAGAGCATGACAGGTTACTCTAGAGTGGTTCCCCCTGGCCTATGGGTGGCCGAGGGAATGTTACAAATTGGTATCAGAGCATGAGAGGTTGTTCTGGAGTGGCGCCCCCCGGCCTCCGGTGGCCGAGGGAATGTTACACATCTTAATTGATGTCTGGCTGACGAATCAGGTGAGTTTTCATTTGGTTCGATCTTGGTGGCATGGTTCTTGGAGAGGGTGCTCATGTTGCACCCTAGAGTGTTGTTGCTAGTAGTGGATGCACCGGATCCACGACTGATGCAGTGGGCATCAATTTTGGCACAACATGGAGGTGGAGAGGGTGGCCATTATTTTATAGACAAAATGGTGTGTGTGTGGTGCCAGATGCCACATATTATATTGTGTACCCATTTGGTGGGATGGATTACCGCTAGGACCCATATATGGTGTTGCCTCCTGGGGAGGTTTGGGACTAGAGAGGTATGTTGGTGTACTTTATGTTTTGTGATTTTAATAATCTAGCATATGCTTATATTATGGATGGATGTTGATGCTATAATTTGGTTTTGTTTTTGTAGATGTGGGGCCACGAGGCTAAGAGGTAGATTTGGTCAGAGAGTCTGCTCGTCAGAGGCTTGAGGGACCATCGTAGGGAGAGCCGCAGGTGGGAGAGAAACGTCGGAGGGATGAGGGATTTTTGGAGCAGAGCATCGACCTTCCAACAGCGTTGTAGACCCTGATCCACAGAGCAACTGTAGCAGGGGTGGGTATGATTGAGCGACTACCCCAAGGACCTAGAAAACCCCCAGCTAGTGGGGCACCTCCTACAGATAGAGGACCTGGTGGTGGTGCTCTAGAGGCACCATGAGTGCTTGATGTATATTGTTTTGTATTTATATAGGTCTACGAGCCCATGTTGTATAGGGTAGTGTGACACTGATTTTGTACCTATAGGGATGAGGGGGCTCACCTGCCTATGTGCGATGTACATCTTGTACCATTTTTGTAAACATTGATGATACATTGATCGTTCTTTATATATATATATATATATAGATAGATAGATAGATATAGATATACATGTTTATGATATTTGTGATGTTCACATGTGATGATGTTTTGTGATGCTTTTTATGATGTCTAATCTATATGTTGTGACAAACTTTCGATGATTTATGTGTGTGTAATGGTGTATTGATGTGATAAATGCCAATCTAAAACTAGGTTGGCCATGTTATTTTCTATTTGATTAAATTGTCTTGGAATATGGGAAAATGTAATTGAATCAAAATGTCGAGATAGGAGTCTAACTTGTAGGTATTTGCGAAAGAGGCAAGGATCCCAAACATGGTACACATTGTTGAGTTGGAGGATGACAAGCTAGGAATCTAATAAGATGCTACGGTGAAGAATATAGCGGTGATTGGCCTCGTCAAGGAGGCCAATGACAGATGTGTATTTTTATTGGTTGTTGGTTGTTGAGCCCAAACCTATTTCGTTGCAGTGGATCAGTTCATGTGAGGGGGTATAGAGGGCCCAAGTGCTTGAAGCAAGTTTCTGTGTCCATCGGCTAGCTCCGTCAATGTAACCAATGTGGTAGGACGATGGAGGAGACATCTATCAATAACACAAATGGTATATCAGACATAAGGCATGGAGGGGAAATAGAAAACTAAAAAATATACAAATGTGTAAAAAAGAAAAATCCTAGTGTAGAATGACTACGCTTAGGCATAAAATTTCTTTACGTACAACCCACTGACAGGTTCTTTGAGAGGGTAGCCTTTTGGAGAGGCCAAGATGTATGTGCCTTTAGTGAGGCAGTGTTGGACGATGTAGGGTCCATGCCATAATGACTCAAATTTTCCATGACTGAGGGTATCGTGAGAAATATTGTAGGCTAGGACAAGGTCTCCTTCATTAAATGAGCGAAGGTTGACATGATGGTCAAAGGTGGCCTTCGACCGTTTTTTAGTTGCCTCATTGTTCTGTAATGAATACCAGCAGTCTTCATCCAGCGAATCTAAGTTCAACAAGTGTTGCTCTAGGATTGCGCATATGGAGGCTTGAATAGAAGGGTCAAAGGCTTCCTGTGAGAGAAAGAGCGCTCTGTGATGGAGTGCATTCCATGGGCAATCTATTGTAGTTAGTTCCGCTAGGATATCTTCGTCACAATGGAAAGTGCGAAAATATAGGGGACCCGTGGAAGTAATATTGGTGACTATCACCATTTGATTATCGTCAAGTGGTGAAGATGTAGAGGGGGTATCACAATGATGGTGCAAAGGCGTTCTTGACATAAACCAAATGTTTAGATACTGTGGGTTAAAAAAAATTGTTGGGGGTAATATTTCCTGAGAGAAATGAACCGGAGAATTAGGGGGATTTGGGGGAAAATCCTCAGATAGTCTATCCATGAACCATGGAGGGGTGAGAAGTGACTCATGTCGACATTATCTAGATATGGAAGAGGGGGAATCAATTTCATTATTGGAAGTGAGGTGGTTGGATGATTTTGGATAAGGGCCATTTGATGAAGCCTATATTCAATGATCGTAAGACACTGGTATGTGAAATGATCAAATGATTTTAAAAGAGATAAAGGGCACCTCATCCATTCATTGACTGAGGCTATGACATAATAGATGTCAGAGACGTGAGTTCTTGATGATGTGGGTGGAGAGGGGTCCTGCTAAAAGATTTGCCCAATTGTCTTTAGTGTCTATTGAAATAGAGGTAGTGCAGGGAATGGTGAGTGTAGTGGCTATAATATGAACAGATGGCACATGTGAATCTGGTTTGCATCCCTTTACTGCCTGTAGTAGGGGATACAGTGGAAGTATTGGCTGTGCTTGGTGAAGCGATGAGTGTTGTGGTTGCTCGAGGGATTTGGATCATATTGCGTAACTTGGGGAGAGAGGGACATATGTTTGTGGGGTGTCCTTCTCTCTCGCATAGTGTGCAAGAAGGTTGAACTTGGGGAGGAAGTGGAGCGATGGGATCTTTTTTACTCTATCTGCCCCCAACCATAGTGGTGGTTTTGGCAAGTGGGGGTGAGGGTGGTTTCATCATATTTAGGACTGGAATATACATCGAATTTCCTCTATTTGGGGAGGAAGGGATGGTTGGGGAACTATCGCGAGTGGGTGTAGATACCATACCAAAATGGTGGGCACCATGTTGGGAAGGGTAAGCATTGTGGATACCTAGAAATATTGTACTCCTGGTGGGGGGTAGAAGAAGGTAATTTGAGTAATGGCTTTGGGGATTGTCTCCCAAACCAAGATTTGACCTTGGGGGAGGGTGAAATCAGGGGTGTATGGTGTCGGAGGGTTCTCATGGGGTTCCTAAGGTAGGATTTCTTCTGCTAGTGGGACGTCAAGGAGTGGATAAGTCTCTGTGGGAGGAATGGTACCTCTATTTTCATTTCTATTGGAAGATACGGCACACACTTCTGTCGAGAGGTGTATGAGCAGTGGTTCTCCATGGTATGTCCCCAGCAAGGATGGGTCTTTGAAAATTCAGGGGCCCATCTCTATGAGTGGGTAGATGTTAGAATTAGTGTTGACAAGAGGTAGGATGTTATCGATGTTAGAGGAATGGTTAGGCTCATAATGTGAAACTTGGTTGATGTTGACGATCTTCCCATTGTGGGGGAACATCATTGTTCGAAACATAGAAGAAGCCACAACCTTCATAGCATACATGTAGCTATGTCCAAACAAGATGTTGTAATCGAGCAGAGTGTCAATAACCTCAATGTCAATAAGAATGGTTTTTCCCCCGAGTTCAGAGGGGACATTTTGAAAGAGCCCTTCAGGAGAGGATGGTCGTCCATCATAAGCTCTCAAAGTGATGATGGATGGTATTAGCTCAGGGGAGATAATTTTTTGCCATACCATTTTGGACATGATGCATGTGGATGCACCTTCATCAATGATGTATCAGTGAACTTTGATGTTCTAAATTTTGACTAGTATCTGGAAAGCTACCAAAGCAGGGAGATGGGGTTCCCCACAATCTAGATCAAATGTGATGAGTCTAGTATCAGTAGGGTCGATTGTGCCCAAGGCAGAAAGAAATGATTTTCGTTGAGTGGGATAGGTTTGGAGAACCTCCAAGACCAACATGACTGTAGGATATTGTGCCAAGTCATCGAATAGACTGTAATTGTGTGCTTCCCTAGCCTGAGGGTTCTTGACATTCCGTCATAATGATATGCGATGAATACAAATGGGTGGTTCAATGTTAGGGCGTGGAATCATCAAAGCTTGTCCGACTGTAATTGGAGTTGATTCTAAAGTGGTGGGAGTAGCTTCGGGGGGTGAGTTGTATTGATGACTACGCGTTTGTAGAAGAATATCTTCTTCACTGGTGAGGAGGATAGTGTGATCTGCCGAATTTCCAGGGAGTTGATATTGTCCAATTTGTAGTGGGGCAGGATGTATCTCTTGTTGGGTATTCATCACACCTTGGTGTGGAATAGGGCTTTGCAACACTGTTAGGGGTGATTGTTTAAAACACTATTATGGGGATTGCTGAGGTGCAGGTGGTGCTTGAGGATGTGGCTCGTTCATGGAATATTTCATTCCTTTGAAATCAACAATTTGGGGGCAATGGTGAGTATAATGGCCATGCTCACTGCAAAGAGAACAAGGGAAGTTCCTCCAGAGGTTGTTATTGTTGTTCCTCCCTTGGCATTTTTTGTTATTTCACCCTTGGGGGTTCCGGTTTCCCTGGTTCTAGTTTTCCCCAACAGGTTGATTTTGTTGGGGGTTATTGCCCCCTGGTCCCGGGTTATTATTGTTTCAGTTTTTTTCCTTTCCTTTTGTCATTATTCAAATCATGGGCCATATTTTTCGTATTCAGTTGTTCAAAATTTTAAAATTGTTGAATGGGAGAGGGCTGAACAAAGTTAACCCCACCATGTGGTTGTCCTTGTGGAGGAGTAATTAACGCAGCACCCCTACCTCAACAGGTTCTGCTTGACCTCCTGGTCTTTGGATATTCCTATTTCCCTGAGCCAAAATGGCTCTTTAGCTCCGATTGGAACCTTCACACATATAACCATAGGTCCTTCTTAGAATTTACACCTACGCGAACAAGCACTAGGCATGAACCTCCACTCCATGTGACCATTGGGCATGACCACTAACTTAACCTGAAAAGGAGTTTCGGATTTCATGACTTTGCGAGATCTATTGTGAGTCCCCCCAACTCCTTCGATTATAGAAACCCCAAAATAGGATAACAGGTCTTTAGCTCCTCCCTTATGCCTCAACCATATGACCTCCAGTCAAGTCCCGGGGCCTCACTTCCGAGGGCGTCGGGATTAAGCAACTCATGAGTTCATGATGTGACTCTTCTCCTTTTTCCCGAAGTCTGAAATTGTGACTTCTTTGCTACGGATCAACGGTCTTGAAGCTTCCACGATCTGACGACCAAGATCGCATCAGGATTTTGCATATCAGGGATTCCTGAAAATGGCTTCCTCCACACTTCTGGCTTCCCAAATGCTGAAATTCAAAGAGCCAAATCAACGAATCTCATTGATTTATATCTAATGGTTGCTAATCCTCCTGATCTTGCAAGTGTTGAAAGACACTCGGTCTTAACCTTCTCATTGATCCACTAGATCCAACAGTCCATGGATAATCGGTGTTTCTCCCTCTAAGAAACTCAATCGTCCATTAAATCTCTCAAAGACTCCTGTCCAAATAACTTGGCATCTTTCCTTCTGAGATTGGTTTCTGCGAAGTGATTGTGACCCTTATCCTTCCTTTGAAATTTTCAAGACTCTATCCCTCATGAGCTTGATTTTGATTGCAAACCCAAGGATTCCAAGGAAATCTTGCATGCACTCCTAGTGGCTTCACGATAATCTCTAATTATCTGAACTCTCCAACTCTATGCACTCATTGCGATAGTAGTTCTTCAACCACTCACTGGGTTGGAAAATTCTAAGACTTCAAACGGCCTATGCACACCTTGCATGGCTCTGTGACATAACTGCACTTCTACTAGTATGAGAACAATGATATCCGTCCTGAGCTTTCTAAGATAAAACTCAAAATCTTGTCAACACATTCCTTATGGACTTTCACTACACTTCTTGCAAGAATTCTCAGGACGAGAAACAATTGAAACTCATACTATCCCTCTCTCGGACTTCATACATTCAACATGAAATCATACACATAAAGCATTGAAACAAATTCATAATAGAGTATATAAGAAAAATGTAAACATATCATCCAATAGATGCAAAAATTATTCATAACAACACCATGAAATCTTGTCAAAGCATTCTTATATTAACTCAAGTGCTTCTGTACATGCATTCTATAGCAACAGTTATCTTCTTATACAACTTCTACAATCTTTGTTCTTCTCTACCCACCTATTCTCTTGCTCTACATCTCTACTCTTACAATGAGAATAATACAATACATTACATACGAGGGATATTTCTCAAGTTTTCCCTCCTTACAACTCAAGCTATCTTATCGCAATAAAGACTACAACTACCTTACATTCATTACATTAATTGCCTACATCCGACAGATGAGAGAAACCGCTCAAGATCTACGTTACAATCTGTTAAGCCCTAATATTGGCTCATTACCCCTTAATTGGGGCATATTATATTAGTAATTTTATTTTATTTATGTCGTCTTTAGGCCATTAGTTATAATTATACCTCCTAGTCTCCTATATATTCCAAGGAGACATTTTCAATTTGAATCATCTTGTACTTGAACATTTAAGTGGGGTAAAAGGAGGTTTCCCCTTCAAAGAGGCTTATTATCTAAAATTATCTCTTTCTCAAGGTGTTGAGTACTTTCTCTGGGGAATTTCTATGCTATATTGATATTTGGTTTATAACATATGGTATCAAAGCTCAAGGTCTTGGGGTTTCGCTGCTACATTTGAGACACCTTGGCATTTTCACTATAATGTTTTTTTCTAAAATGTTTCAAAAGAAATGGCTTGGATGATATTTAGTAGACTTATGAAGGTATGTTGGGTTCAAAATTCAGCTCATGAAGCCTTACACTTTCAGAGATACAGCATGTACAATATAGGGTTTTGGAATCATCCTAAACTGAGTCATTGTGGAATTTTCGCTATAAAAATTTTTCTATAATATTTCAGACCCTGAACTCCAGAGCATATTTATAGAAATTAGCAAGGTATCTGTGGTCAAATTTGCAGCTTCTGGGTCATCATAAATTTGTATATACACCCTATGTAATATAGGGTATCTGACTAGTCCTATTGACTAGTCTCAAGAAGGTGTTCCAGGTAAAACAATCATAACTTCTTCCTAGAGTTTCCAACTTGTCTGGGACTAGTTTCATTGGATCGTGGACAATTTTTAGTATTTTTGGTGCGAGTTTTAGAATTTTATATCAAATATTTTGTGCCGGGCACAGTATACAAGTGAGATCTATTGGAAAAGCCAAAAATCGGCAAGTTGTGGGGAAGTTACCATAAATTCCACTTAGCACATCCAATTTTGAAAAGACCTGTGGCATTTCAGAGAAGAAATATTAGAGAAATACATAAAATAAAGTTTCATACCCAGAAGGGCCGAAACTTGGGAGATACAACAGAAGAAATATTGTCTAGCAGAACCACCTCAAAATCAAGGT
>JZKD02S1673353.1:77295-89406 GCA_000966675.3 Picea glauca
CCAGCGTTCACCCACATGCAGTAGTGGGTTAGGGTGTGTGTGCCTTCACCCAAGAGGATTTTCAAAGATTTTTTTCAGCAGATGTTTTGGCAATGAAGGGATATGAGTTGGCCTGATGCCAGGTAAGCATGTGTGGTGCAATTTAGGGTTATAACAACACCTGAGAGGAATACTTCTTATCAAAGGAGGGGATGATTGTCCCACCCTAAACAAAAAGTATCATGTACAAGCACGCGACTGTCACTCAAACAGCACGTGTGCAAACGTGTGTTGAACAGAGACAGAGGGCGTGTACACATGGGTTGACCTTGTACAGGCCGCGTGTATATCTAAACTCTAAGGGAAAATATGAAAACAGACAGACCAAACCAGGAAGAGACCTCTGGTATTGATAACCAGGATCCCTTGAAGGCTTGGATACTCTTTCTAACAGAAAAACAAATAATGCAAGGAAAAATAATACGGCAAAAAACAATCTGAGATAGGACTGTTAGAAAACAAGACTCAGACATAATTCTAGAAAACTCCCTGAGAATGTGTGATTCTGACAGGGAAGAGGAGGACTGCCTCTAAGGTTCTCTAAAATCCTACACGCTACTACTATCTGTACAGCTAGTGTTCACACGCGGGCTGTAAGAGGATAGGGTATGGGTACATGCGTTTAGGCCTTATGCAGGCCGCATGTACCTCTATATGTCTCGAAAAACACAGTCAATCAAAAGTCAGGGAAATCTGGTATGGAAAACTAGACTCCCTGCTAGCTCAGACCTTACAGAAACGAAAAGAAAAGATAGGCAAGGAAAAAAAAAACTTGTCTTTAAACTACCCAAAAACTAAATAAAAATTCTAGGAACCCTAAAGAGTATTGTCCCCAGTATGGTTGCCAATTCTGTTGTTGGGAAAAACACTCTACAAAATAGAAAATAGAGTTTAGACTTTGCATGCATATTTGACCGAATAGAAATTAGTTTCTACCTACATCCCTAGATTTAAATCACCTTTTCTCAGTAACTGCATGGAAAGATCCACCTACCTTATTACCAAATTTCGATGTTGATCCTTCGTTGTGCTTGATTACTTGTTTGCAATGATCCTTCCAAATATGACCCGCACTCAAGACAAACAACAACTATGCATGCATGCTACTTCTATACTCACAGGTTAGAAATCAAACATAAACTAATCAAAGCATAGAAAGTTCATGAATTGGGATGGGAAAAGCATTCTCTTTATTACTTAAAGTGAGTCAACTTACAAAATTTGAGACCAGCCACTGCTCCTTGAACCTGATCCCGGGCTCCTCTTCTTCTGTCCTTCAACTGCTTTGCTTTAAATCTCCTTTGGCATGAGGAAAGGCTAAAGGGTCGGGACAATGGAATACGTAAATGGGCAGAGTTTCTTTGCTATATTTCTTCCTCCTCCAAATGGTACCCCTACCCCTTCTTTTATAGGCTAGAAGGAGCTAGGTTTTTGGACGAACCCTCGGCCATGCATGCCCAAGAGTTTCAGTTAACTCACCCATAGCTTTTTGTTCCTTCGACAACTTTCCTTTTTTTGTGCTTTTGTAGGTACACACGGGTTGTTGTGAGTCAGTCAGCGTGTACACGCGTGCAGTAATGGGTTAGGGTGCGTGGGCCTTTACACAAGAGGATTTTCAAAGAATTGTTCAACAGAGTTTTGGCAAAGAAGGGATATGAGTTGGCCTGATGCCAAGTAACATGTGTGGTGCAATTTAGGGTTATAAAAATCACATCTCACTTGAAATGTTTTTCTGAAATCTGGAAAAATCAAAACTGGATTTCCAGTTATCTTCTCTTTCAACAACTTGAATATTTTCTCTGCTTCCTCTGTCCAATGAAAATATTTATGTCTTTTATTGACTGTGTCCATCATTGATGCACAAATTCCACTAAAATTTCTGATGAATTTCCTATAAAAACTAGCTAATCCATGGAAGCTTCTGACTTCAAAGATATTCCTTGGCGGCGTCCATTCTTATATTGCTCTTACCTTCTCAAGATCCATCTTCAACTCATTTGAAAAGATTACAAAACCCAAATAAATGAGTTCTTTCTTCATGAAAGATGACTTCTTCATATTTATCAGCGACTTCTCTTGCTGCAACCTCCTCATTGCTAAAGCTAAATGTTTGAAATGTTCTTTCTTAGTTTTACTGAAGATCAGTATATCATCAAGATATACAATTACAAATTTTCCAATGAAATCCTTCAGGACTTCGTTCATCAATATCATGAAAGTACTTGGTGCATTCGTCGAACCAAACGGCATGAAAAGACATTCATTCATCTTGAATGTTGTCTTCCATTCATCACCTTCCCTCATTCTGATCTGATGATAATCGATTTTCTAATCAATTTTTGAAAAAATCTTTTCTCCACTCAAGCAATCCATCAAGTCATCCATTCTGGGTAAAGGAAATCTATACCTAATGGTGATTTTGTTTATATCCCTCGATTCTGTACACATTCTCCATCCACCATCCTTCTTCGGACTTAACATTGTTGGCACAGTGCATGGACTCAATCTTTCTCTAATAAACCCTTTGTCCGTTAAATCCTGGACTTGCTTCTTAACCTCTTCAATCTCATGTGGCATCAATCTGTATCCTTCTTTGTTTGGTAAACTTGCTCCTGGTATAAGGTCGATGTGATGGCTTATACTTTTGATGGGCAGAAACAAACAAGTTAAATCATCCACCACTATATCAATGAAATTATCCAACAGTTCCTGAATATCCTCAGGTAGATCATATATTGAAGTACCGGTCAAGATGACTCTAGGTTTTCTCACCATAGCAAACTGCATTTCTTCATATTTCTTGACTTCATCCAAAATTTCCTTCCCACTCATGAGAAGTATATTATTTCTTGTTTCTTCTTTCACCTTCTTGTTTTCAATTGGCAGCAACATATGCATCCTACCATTCTTCTCCAAGGTGTATGTGTTCTTTCTTCCATCATGAATAACATTCTTGTCATATTTCCAAGGCCTCCCCAACAAAAATGGCAGACATCCATTGGAATAAAATCACATAAGATCTCATCTCTATATCCCCCTATCTTGAATTCAACTAAACATTGTTTAGTGATTGTTACCTAATGTCCTTTTTGCAACCACGAAACCTTGTATGGGCTTGGATGTGTAATTGTCTCCAATTCCATATTCTCCACCATTTCTGTAGATACTAGATTATCTATGCTTCCACTTTCCACCATCACCTTGCATACCCTATCCTTTGTCTTGCAAGAAGTTATGAACAAATTGTTCCTTTGGACCGGATTCTCTATCTCTTTCTCTGGATTTAAGAGAATTTTTCTCATCAGTATCGATCTTCCGCCTTCTGCATCTTCTGCCTCAACATTTCTCCTTTGTGATTCTGAAATGTGAGCTTCACCTCATCCATCTCTTTTTCTATCGGTACATTCAAAATATTTGTGTCTGATCTTTCCACAGACAAAACACTTTATTTCACCACCTCTTCCTCTTCCTCTTCCTCTTGCTCGAGGAAAAGTGTTCCTATCGGCATATTGTCCTCCTTGTGAGCCGCCTCCCCTTTCTAGGTGGTTATGAGGTTTATTTTCTTCATCCTTGGACTTATATACTCTATCCTAGGCAATTGATTTGCCTCTACTCTGACTTGTACCTATTCCCCTTTGATCTTGCTTTCGGGCCAATTTCACTTCTGCATTTGAAGCAATTTGAAAATCATCTTCCACATTTCCGATTTTCACCATGCTCATCTCATCTTAAATTTCATATCTCAAGCCATTCATATATATGGTGAATTTTTCATCATCATTCTCATGATGACCAAATCTGATGTTGAGTCTATAAAATTCTTCAGTGTATTCCTTCACTGTCATCCCTTTCTGCCTCAAGTTCTGCATTCTTCATAACAGATTCATTTGGTAATATATGGGTATAAACTTGGCTTTCATCTTTGCTACCATCCTATCCCAGCTTTTAATTCTTTGTTTTCCTTTGTAATGCCTGTCAGCCTACAGTTCATCCCACCACATTGTTGCATGCCATTTCATTCTAGTGACTGCATGTTTTAATTTTGTATCTTCATCGATATCCTCATAGTTGAAGTATTTATCTAGATATATAAACCAATCTAGCATCTCCTCGACGTCTAAGTTGCCTTCATACATTGGGATGTCCATTTTTTCTCTGGCCCCTATTCTTGCAATAGCTTTGAATAGGCATTCTTATGTAGCATCTTCGACTACAACTTCTTCTTCGACTCCATCTTCATTTCGCTTTCAGCCTCACTGATATCTCCAGTATCAGTTGTCTGCCTCTGTGTTGTCTCCATAGCATCCAATAGAGCACGAAGTTCTCTCATTTCCCTTTCCATGGCTGGATCGGGTAAATTTCTTTTTGGACGTCTTATTGGTGGCATTTTTTCAATTTGTCCATGAAGAATTCAAATCACAACTTGCCTTTTGTCTTCTCTTTCTTACAGAAAACAATTAGTGTAAGCTCTGATACCACCTGACGCAACACCCCTACCTAAGCAAGTTCTTCTTGACCTCCCGATATTTGGATCTTCCTATTTCCCTAAGCCAAAATTTATCTTTAGTTCCCACTGGAACCTTCACACATATAACCACAGGTCCTTCTTAGAATGTATGCCTGCATGAACAAGCACTAGGCGTGAACCTCCACTCCACATGACCACTGACTTAACCTGAAAAGGTGTTTCTAATTTTGTGACTTCGTGATATCTATTTTGAGGCCCCCCAACTCCTTCAATTATTGAAACCCTGAAATGTGCTAACGGGTCTTTAGCTCCTCCCTTATGCCTCAACCATATGACCTTCAGTCAAACCCTGGGACCTCACTTCCAAGCGTAGGGATTTCGCAACTCATGAGTTCATGATGCGACTCTTCTCCTTTTTCCTGAAGTCCAAACTCACAACTTCTTTGCTACAGATCAATGGTCCTGAACCTTCCATGATCTGACAAGCTAGATCGTGTCAATATTTCGCATATCAGGGATTCCTGAAAATGACTTCCTCCACATTTTCGGCTTACGAAATGTCGAAATTCAAAGCGCCAAATCAACGACTCTCATTGATTCAGATATAACAATTGTTAATCCTCCTGATCTTGTGAGTGTTGAAAGACACTCAGTCTTAACCTTCCCACTGATCCACTAGATCCAACAGTCCATGGATAATTGGTGTTTCTCCCTTTGAGAAACTCAACCGTCCATTCAAGTTCTCAAATACTCTTGGCCAAATAACTTAGCATCTTTCCTTTTGAGCTTGGTTTCCATGAAGTGACTGTGAACCTCATCCTTCCTTTGAAATTTCCAAGACTCTATCCCTCCTGAGGTTGATTCTAACTGCAAACTCAAGGATTCCAAGGAATTCTTGCACGCACTCCTGGAAGCTTCACGATAATCTCTAATTATCTGAACTCTCCAACTCTGCGCACTCCTTGCGAAAATAGTTCTTCAACCACTCATTGGGTTGGAAAATTATAAGAATTCAAACGACCTATGCACACCTTTCACGGCTCTGTGCTATAATCGCATGATCCAAAAACAAAGGTATTACTGAGAAATTGCAAGTTTAGTTTATTGTATTTTATGCATCGGATCGATAAGAATGCAAAATACATAAACTCCTTAACTTATTGCAGAATATCAAATATGACTTTTACTTGATGCTTATAAGTGAATAAAGAGATCATCCATTAATAACCATGCCTCAAATTAAGAGAAGAGAACAGAAAAATAGAAAGAGAAATAGAGACAAGACTTGTTAACGGAGTTCACCAATCGTTGGCTACGTCTTTGAGCCCGCTTCCAAGTGGAGGACCTCTTTATTGCTCTTAAAATTCTCAAAGTTCTCTTACATAGGCTCTTTGATATTACAAAACATGTTTTAGATATGTTTTTCAAGACCTCCTTGCTCAGATTCATACATGCTTCATCAAATTCCTCTCAAAAACATGGCAAAAATGCCTCTCAAAACATGAGAAAAGGCCAAAAATTACAAGTTGCTCCTTCAAATCCCTGCATCAAAAAGTCTTTTTCAAGATTCAAAAATTCTAGCTTATATAGTTTTCAGTCTCAGATGAGGAATCCCAACTTCCCCTGAAGATCTGGCCTCTTTCTGGGATCAAATTCCCCTCCAAATGGACAAGATATCCTCAAAAAACCAATTATGGTCATTATATCAGGAAAAATCAATTAAAAATACCCAAAACTATAGTTTTAAACCCACTTTTACATAAATTTTGGCTTAAGCCCCCAACATGTGGCACTCACCCCTCAAATAGTGGTCATATGCACTAAAAATGGCCAAGCGCTAGCCCAAAGGGCTAAGCATTGGCCCCAAGATTGTGCTAGCACCTGGTTTTGGCACACATATCATGGAACCTCCCGTTTAAACACACTCTGGTGGTTAGGTGAGGCACCCACACCCTGGTTGTATGATGATGGTGGTCACATGAGAATCAAACCATGAGTTGGGGCTTAGCTCCAGCCCCCTTCTACGCCCAAACCTTAAAACATTGCAAATTAAATAATATGTCATTGACTTAAATTAATAAGTCTTATGTTGGGCGCATTGGTGTTGGACCATTCCTCTATTCGTTAGCTTGGTTGGTTGGTTGTGGGTTCAAAACTCATGGACCCCAAAACATTTTTAACTCGCAACATGTTTGATGACTGGGTGCCATGTGGCTTCCCATGCTTGGGCCACATGGCACCACTGCATTTTCTCAAATATTCACCACATGTCCAATTTTGATTGGATATGTCATCTGCCCAGTCAACTACTGCAGTGCTGCCACATTTCTCTGCCACATCAACATCATTAAATAGCTTTGGTGATGTCATGTTGACATAATCATTGACTTTTTCCCAGTTGACCTTTGACTTTTTAGTTGTTTGGGAATCTGATCGGAGTGTGATAACTCTCACATACAGAGCCCATTTGAGAAAGTAAATATATGGCTAGAAAAAACGCAACGATCTAGTTGTAATGGAATTGGTTTCACTCAATTTTGAGAAATTCATGTTTGAGCATTTTCTGAGCCTAAGGAGCCTCCTGGATCATTCCTCCCCACTTTGGAAGCTTTTGGACCACCAAAATTTTGCTTTTACTCTAGTAAGAAGTGAGGGTACTACCTCCCCACTTGTCATGTATCATCCATCCTCTTTGTTGGGACAATGATCACCTGACTAATCACAACAAACATGAAAACTGAGGTAGCATTGTTTACCAAAGTAATCATCCCATCAATTGCACAATCATCTACATTCTTTGTCGCAGTTAGCATCCATACACCACTGAATAGAAAAAAACTAATCAACAATACTAGACATGTGAATGAAAATGACAAAACATGCTTCCCCTTCTGCACAGGAACAGTAATCAAATTATGTAGTTGAACCTCATGTTGTACCTCCAGTGACACTTCATGACTGTTAGAAATATATGGAATCATCTCATGTTTAGCATCACTAACTTCCTATTTTGTTACAGACATAAGTGTTAAACTTTTGCTTTCATTTACCATTCTTTTCAACTACTTTGTAGCTGCAAAAGATCTGTCAGTTTTCATGCGATGAGCATGAACAATGTACTACTTCCCATCTTTCTTGAAGCAATATTTATTTTCCTCCCTGTAGAATATGGATTTTCTATCATAAAGGTATGGGCTTCCTAGGACAATTCTGCATATGTCCAGTGGCACTATATCAAGCTCTACTTCATCAACATAATTAGAAGTGATTGCAAACTTAATATTACATTGCTTGGTTACTTGTAAATTATTATCACCACATATCCATCCCAATGGATATGGTTTAGGATGTGACTTTGTTTCAAGTCCCAAGTTATTTACAACCTCTTCATTGATTAGATTGGCTTGTGATCCACTATCTACAAGAGTATCAACTTTAACATTATTTGTTATGACCCTTGTGGAAAAGTTCATTCCTTTTACACTCATCATTTACAACAACTGATTTAGAAGAGCTAGTACTTGCAACATAATTTATACCTCAGATTCCCATAGCTACAACCATTGTCTCATCACCGGAATCTGATCTAAGATCCACTTGAATTGTCGCAGTTGTGGTATTCTTCTTTCCTTGGTTGGCATACTTCTTTGGCTTCAAGTCAGAATGTAAGACCCAAAAACGATCTTCATCATGGCCTACTTTCTTGCAATGCTTGCAAGTAGGCTTCTCCTTTCTTGATGTGGTTGTCTTCTTCTCTTTCTCTTTCCTTTTCCTTGCATCCTTTCTTTGCCAAGTATCTATAGAAACACTATCACCAACATTCCCTTTACTTGATTCAATGTGAATGGTTTGTACAAATACTTCAAAGTTAGAAGGAATTAGCATAAGAATAGTGTGCTTGAGATAAGAATGTAAACCACCAATATATTTTAGGAGTGTCTCTTGTGTATATAAAGGAATACCCAAATTTAAATATTTCTTACGAAATATTTGAGTATATTCTTGTACACTTTGACCTTTATCTTGCCTTAAAATTTGTCAATTCATCATTTCTTGTTGCATGTATGCTAATGGATAAAATTGTTTCTTCAAAGAAGTGATAAAATCATTCCAGGAAGAGATTGTTTTGCCAATTTTATTAAGATCATCCTTAGTTTTTCTTTCCCACAATATGAGATATGTGCCTCCCAATTTGATAATTTCAAGTTGGATCTTTGTTTCATCATCAACAATCCTTTGTATCCTGCAATAGACTTCTAACTGTCTCACCCAATTATCTGGCTTTTCTGCATCTAATTCACCATTATAAGTGGGTAATTGAAACTTTGCATCTAACTTTAATAAATGCATATCAGAAATTTGATGATTTTTTTAGGTTGCTTATCCTTGGAGGGATGTACACTTGTTTCACTTGTAGATGACGAGGATGAAGGAGAAGAAGGTTTTGAAGGTCCACCACCTCCAACTCCTTCTTCTCTTACTGAAGATTCACATTCTTCAACTTTTTAATTTCTTCGCAGTCCTCTTTCATGATAAATTTCTTCTACCATGGATTTCATCAATTCAAATGAATCAAATAAATCATCCTCATATGCAAAAGGACCTAGTTTTCTTGGTGAAGACATCTCTTGTTTATGTAGTCTCCTTTGGCTCTCTATATTAAGAGCCTCAAGTTGGCCTTCTCCTCACTCAAGTTTTTCTCTGGTGAGCATCCAATGCTTGCAATTCCTATCAAACCTTCAAAACCAAATGCTCTGATACCATAAACTTGATCCAAAAATGAAGGTGTTAGTGATAAATTGCAAGTTTATTTTATTGTATTTTATGCATCGGATCGATAAGAATGTGAAATACATAAACTCATTAACTTATTGTGGAATATCAAATATGTCTTTTACTTGATTCTTTAAGTGAATAAAGAGATCAGCCATTAATAACCATGGCACAAATTAAGAGGAGAGAACAACAAAACAGAAAGAGAAATAGAGACAAGACTTGTTAATGGAGTTCACCAACCGTTGGCTACGTCTCCAGGCCCGCTTCCAAGTGGAGGACCTCTTTATTGCTCTTCAAATGCTCAAATTTCTCTTACGTAGGCTATTTTCTATTACAGAACATGCTTCATATCTGTTGTGCAAGACCTACTTGCTCAAATTCATACATGCTTCATCAAATTCCTTCCAGAAACATGGCAAAAATGCCTCTCAAAACATGAGAAAAGGCCAAAAATTACAAGCTTCTCCTTCAAATACCTGCATCAAAAAGTCTTTTTCAAGCTTCAAAAAGTCAGTTTTATATAGTTTTCAGGCTCAAATGAGGAATCCCAACTTCCCCTAAAGATCTGACCTCTTTATGGGATCAAATCCCCCTCCAAATGGCCAAGATATCCTCAAAAAACCAATTTTGGTCATTATATCAGGAAAAATCAATTAAAAATACCCAAAACTATAGTTTTACACCCACTTTTACATAAATTTTGGCTTAATCCCCCAAAATGTGGTGCACACCCCTCAAATAGTGGTCATATGCACTAAAAATTGCCAAGAGCTAGCCCAAAGGGCTAAGTGTTGGCCCCAAGATTGTGCTAGCACCTGGTTTTGGCACACATATCATGGAACCTCCCCTTTAAATGCGCCTTGGTGGTTACGTGAGGTGCTCGTGTCCTAGTTGTATGTTGATGGTGGTCACATGAGAATCGAACCATGAGCTGGGGCTTAGCCCCAGCCCCCTCCCATGCCCAAACCTTAAAACATTGCAAATTAAATAATACATCGTTGACTTATATTAATAAGTCTTATTTTCGGCACGTTTGTGTTGGACCAATCCTCTAGTCGTTGGCTTGGTGGGTTGGTCATGGGCTCAAAACCGATGGACCCCAAAAAAAAATTTAACTCGCCACACGTTTGATGACTAGGTGCCACGTGGCTGCCTATGCCTGGGCCACGTGGCACCATCGCATTTGCCCAAATATTTGCCACGTGTCCAATTCTGATTGGATCTGTCATCTGCCCAATCAACTGCAGCAGTGCTGCCACATGTATTTTCCACATCAGCATCATTAAATAGCTTCGGTGATGTCATGTTGACGTCAGCATTGACTTTAGCACAGTTGACCTTTGACTTTTTAGTTGTTTGAGAATGTGATCAGAGTGTGATAACTCTCGCATACGGAGCCCATTTGAGAAAGTAAATATATGATCAGAATCAGCACAACGAGACAGTCACAATGGAATTGTTTTCACTCAATTCTAAGAACTTTCATGTTTGAGAATTTTCTAAGCCTAGGGAGCCTCCTGGATCACTACACTTCGGCTGGTATGAGAACAATGGTATCCCTCCTGAGATTTCTAAGATAAAACTCAAAATCTTGTCAACACACTCCTTGTGGACCTTCACTACACTCCTTGTAGGAATTATCAGGATGAGAAACAATTGAAACTCACACTCTCCCTCTCTCAGAGTTCATACATTCAGCATAAAATCATACACATAAAGCATTGAAACAGATGCATAACAGAGTATATAAGAAAAATGTAAACATACCATTCAATAGATGCAAACAATATTCATAACAACGCCATGAAATTGAGTCAAAGAATTCTTATATTAACTCAAGTGCTTCTGTACATGGGTTCTATAGCAACAACTATCTACTTATACAACTTCTACAATCTTTGTTCTTCTCTACTCGCATATTCTCTTTCTCTATAGCTCTACTCTTACAATGAGAATAATACAATACAATACATACAAGGGAGTTTTCTCGAGTTTTCCCTCCTTACAACTCAAGCTATCTTATCACAATAAAGACTACAACTACTTTACATTGATTACATTAATTTCCTACAACGGACAGATGAGAGCAACCGCTCAAGATCTGTGTTACAATCCCCAAATCATTTAAGAGAACTTATGTCTCTCTAGATATTACATTAACATGTCATCCTTTTGAAATTTAAAATATCTCCAAAATGTGTGTTGGTGTGTATCCAATTGTCCTCCGCTTGCACTTGCTTGCGATGCTCTTGCATAAACAATGGGTTGTGGGGGACCAAGAAATGAAAAATACGGATTATTTTGTGGCAATGATCTATATGGTACATAGGAAGGTGTAGCGCTTGTTAACTCCCAAAGTAAAACCGTCTTTTCGGTTGAACTTTGTCGAGGATTTCCTAAGCTAGTGGTCACATGCATGCTCAACTAGTTTTCTGTTTTCATATTTCAATAAATTCCTTGATACTTGGTTTATTCAAAGGGTGCAAAAAGGAGACTTTCGGTGCTTTGGGCGAGCCCCCGGCGTGCTCATTAACCACCGAAAACGTTTGATTTCGTCAGAAAATGGCCGATTTGAAATACAAAGCAACTGCCGAAAGGGTGTGATCGAGCAAAAGAAAGCTCGTGCTGTCGCACGAGCCATGTGTCAAAACACTGAAATGATTGAAGTTTCAACCGCCGATTAGCCCGCATTGGAGGACATGATGATCATTCATGGTTTCAAAATGAAAGGTTCCAGATTTCGGCGCATTTTCTTCAGCACGACATTTCCAAATCTTTGCAAATCAATGACAGTCAGTCACGATCGCACGGAATCCCTTCCATCTCAG
>JZKD02S1673353.1:89416-101241 GCA_000966675.3 Picea glauca
GGAGGGTTTCTTGGAGAGTTAACAGCGCTTTCACTAGTGCTCAGGATGTAAGCTGAGGTAGAGGGGGTACCAGAAATTGGTTGAACAGTCGGGCACATCATGGATGTCGGCGAGGGTCCACTTATGGGTGGAGGGAGGACAATAGGGTATGGTTTTTGATAAGAGGGGGGAGGGTAACAAGGGGGTCCTCCATACATTGGTGGATATTTGGGAGTACCATACATGGGTGGTGGTTTGATGTATGCGTTGTGGTGTGTTATGGTACCAATCAATCCATTTGTTGAGTGAAACATCCCAGGTTTGTCCTGGCCGAATGGTATAGGTCTCGGGGAGTCAGGTAGTATTGTGTACAAGTATTCTGATTGTGCATAAATGAGGTCATATTGTTGAGACTTGCTAATGGTTGCCTCTTCATTTTGGGGGAAGGTGGAGGCCACATATTTGGCAAGGAGAGGGACGAGTGATCTGAGAAACCAATCAAGGCATTGTTCTTTGGTGGTTTCTGCTTTGCATAAACTATGTCGTCGATGCCATTCATGAATGTGGTTGGAGATATGTGTGGTTGAGGTTTGTTTAAACTCAAAGAGAACCTCTATACCATTTTCATGGTGAACTAGTAATTGAAAGGACAAAAATGTTTTGGCCAATGATTCAAAAGTCACATGAGACCCTAAATTTTCATCCACATACCTCTTGGGGGATGGACCTGTGAGTGTGCGCTGAAATAACCTTAAATGGAAGGAGTCATCCATGATGTTTTTGAAGAGCACCATAAGTGGAAGGTCATGATATGATTGGTGGGATCTTCTCCCACCTTTCCTTCAAACTTGGGAATGTTCGAAGGTAGTTTGGTAGGCATTGCAGGCCATGTGGGGCCATCTAATATAGGATCATTCATGAGCTTACTCAGATCTGGTATTTTGAGAGAGGTCAAATACGACATGTGGAGTGTTGGTGGAGGATTAGTTCCAACCATGGTGTGAGAAGGTAGTGGATCTGACCCTTTAGGGGGTTCTGGTGGGGGTGTACTTCTCCCTTGGGAAGAAGTGTACCCTCTGCCTCCTTGTGAAAGAGAGCTAATGGATGGGTGACCTTGGGAAGTGGACCCAAGTAAATATGATCCCAAAATGGTAGCACTTACAGGGGTGTGAGATGGTTGGGATGGTGAGTTGGAGAAACTAGGAAATCCTCCTAGGATAGAATGAAGATTTTGCAAGCATCTAGAATGAAGGGGATTATGTGGGTCTCCTATGATGTCCGACTAGAAAAGTGGAATGTGTGAAAAATGGTGATGAGAGAAGCAAATGAACAAGAGACTTGTATAATATGGTCCTTCACAATATATCTCACAATCACATGTAAATCATGCATAAATCAAATGAAAAGAAGTATTCATGTGGGTAGGTGGATTTTGTCCATGTGGGAGAAAAAAGAAGACAAATTCTTGTGTCCTTCCTCTCAAATAGCACTAGACCTTCCAATAGCACTCAACAGTGGGGTATGAAGCCAATGGAAGAGGAACTAGTGAAGAATGAAATAATCAGTTATAATGGGGGGTAGAGGGTGCATATCCCAAAAGAGCAGGTGATATTTCTCAATAGCCACAAAAAATCTGATCAAGGTGAAATTGCAACCCACAATTGCCACCTAGGTAGATGTCCTAAAACTTTTCCACTAGGTACCTCGGTCAAAGTGCGACAATTAGATTTTCGGCCTCTGAGATGGGTCATGGGATGGTTCCCTTCCAAGAGGTGGGTGCCTCAAGGGGGGCGCACAGAACAAATATACCTCGGCCTTTGACCCTTCACAAGTATCTCCCCACCTTATGGTGTTAGGAACACTTGACTTGGAGGATTTTAAAGTTCCATATTTGTCAAATTCTATTGTTTGAAGATGTGAGAACTAGATAACGGGCAGTTATTTGGATGCCTATGCCCGAGATCCTACTTAGACTAAAAAATTTCCTTTGGCATCTCATATGGAGGAAAACTTGATGAGTTTTTAGACAAAAATTAGATGTGGTTGTTTGAGAGATTGGGGGTGTAAACCAATCTCATTTGAATTAAGTGGGAGTGGATAATTTTGTCAAGAAATAGTGGGATGTTTCAGAATCCCTTTAGAGAAGACCTACTTCAACCTCCACAATTCGAGATGAAATTATGTGAGTGAGTAGTGACTTTGTGTGTGAACAAGTGATAAATTGTGCCAAATTTTTAATAAGTTAGGTGTCACCTTGCAACATGTGGACTTTGTGTGGTCCTTACAAGTCTTGATTACCTATCTTACTAGATGCCATTGGTACAAGATTGCGAAATTTAAAGTCCCTAAAGAACTAGAATGTGGACATGTGGGTCCTTACCAATCCTTTAATCTCCCTAATGTGATTTAATCTAATAAAGCTTCAAAATACTATCCTAGATGTGTTCATGTGGGCATGTATGGGCCCGTTACAATAATATTTAAACTCCCCTAGTGATGTAAACTAAGAAAGTAGCTCCAAAAACTATCCTATATGTGCAATATGTGGGCATGTATGAGCCCTTACAAATTTAAGATGTTTTGAAAAGAAACTAAGAGAAGCCCTAGGGGGGATTTTTCCTCTCCTAAAGATTTTTTTTATGGGAGATGAAACCTTCCCTCAATCATTTTTATGATTCTCAATATCACTCTATGGTGCGAGAGAAGAGCATACTCAATGATTGAAGTTTGATTTCTGGTCCCATTGCAAGTGTTTATATATGTGAAAGTAAATGATTTCAACTTATCTTTTACAATCAAAACAAGCCATCCATGTGGCAACTGAAAGAAAAACAGAAGAAATATGGTTCTTTTTAACCTCCTAAGTTCCTATGTTCTAATCCTTCATGTGGAGAGGGAATCTAAGTGTGGTGCATTTACAAATTACATAACAACAAGACTTTGAAGGCTAGGGGCCTTCAAAAATCATAAAACAATCTTACAATTTCAAGACTCTGGACAGATGTGCGGGTCACAGTTTAGAAAGAGGCACATGTGGCACCGTTGCGTAAAGAACTGAGGACCTGTTGGCGCATTGTACATATAATACACTGAGAAACGCATTGTTGTTGGAACACAATGCTCGGAAGGCGCACCTGTAGGCTGGAAAACCCGTGCACGTTCTGATACGTGTCCGAGAGGAAAATTTTAAATGAAATTCTCCTCTTCCAACTCTAAATTCATCTCTTTGCAGGTAGGGCTAGGCTGGTTATGATCCCTGCAAGGAAAATAGGTCAAAAAGAAGTGTTCAAACAACCCAAATAGGGAGGAAATTGATACCTTATCCCCAGTATGGTCGTCAACCTGTTGTATCCTTTTTGCCACTTGAATGAGCAAAAGAGGGACACTTGCAAGTCCAGTTGCGTATGTTGGATAGGAAAAAATTTAGTGTATGAATCAAACTACTCAATCACATGAAATAAACAAACAACCAAGCTAATAACAACTAAAGAAATGAAACTAAAATGCATAAGGAAATTAGAACCAAAATCAAGAAAACAATTGTCCAATATTCATGCCACCAATGGAGAGATTATATTAGTGAGAAAACACCAAAGAGAAAGGGGGAATTATGGATCCCCTCTTCCTCCTAGGGAGGGCTCTTGAGTCCCCTATGTGAGAGATCTTATTATAAATGGAAAACTAGAAAGTGAATGGTGAGGAAATACAATCTTATTCCCTCAAGAGGTGAGGTTAATATCTTAATGAGATGATGCTAGTTTGATCCAAGAAGGAAAGAGGTTCCTTGTAGGAGAATAGAGGTAGCATAACAATACAATGTGATTCTTCAATTCATAGTGCACCCATGGCCTCTTTTTATAGAAAATCTTTGAGGCATTATCCAATCGGTCTTTAGTGTGAACAAGGTGCCCTTTAGGGCACCCTTAGGCCTTTGACCAGCCCCCCACTTGAATTCAGCTTGGATTTGAGGGTCAAATAGACTTGGGAGCTGAAGAAGAAGTGGGTGAGGGGCTAACAAGAACCATAAATGTGTCGTTCACAGGAGTGTGCGGCTTTTATCGTACATAGTCGTGCATCAGGTGCATGTGCGCTCTTTTGGATTTTTTTCCCTGCGCACGTGCACGCGCTTCCTGTAGTGTTTCTACATGTCAATTTTATAACTAGTTGTATAGTTTTTGCCTTTTGGAAATGCGTTTTTAGGGCTTCCGGTGAACTAATAGGTGTTTGGATATGTTGGATTCCTGTAACCATTTGCGGACAAAATTTCAGTGATAACAACCACCCTTGTAACCCTTATTGGTACCCCTTCGAGTGGTACTGCATCAAACAACACCTATTTATGAATCGACATAGAATACTAAAGCCCTCCATAGATAAACCAATCATTCATCTAACTGGTATAGTGTCACCGAAAAAAACACTCGAGAAGATACATCTAGTACCTTGATAGTCGAGTAGTACGGCTAACGGCATGATCTACCTCCTTAGTTAGTGCCTTGAGATATTGGGTTGAGTACTATTGTTGGACCCTGTACGTATATTAGAGAGCTATAACACAAGGAAAACCCTTGTCTGTACAAACCCTGAATACCCTAACCCTTGGGATGGAAACAAAAATAGAACAAACAAGATCTATTGTCATGCAAATTTACCTTTTTCATTTTGGTTGCGAAATAACTACACATTTTTTTCATGTTAAGAAATTGGGCTTTTCAACACTGTAGTATTCTTCAGATTGGAGTATAACTCCTCAAGAGTTAAAAAAAAAGTTTGGATCCTTTATACACCATTATTTGATCCCTATCCCATCGGATTCCTCTTTTCGCCCTGATCGCATTCATACCTATCATTTTTCAGCAATTTGTTTTTTCATGGACCCGACCCCTTTTCATCCCCCTTATTTGGGACTTACCCCATTGGATTCCTATCGTCACCCTGATCATTGTCATACCAATCAACCATAACCCCTTTTCTGCATGGAATCAACTACCACATGAAATATCATATGTTTTCTATCGACATGGGTGGTTGTGACATTGCGTTGGGTGTCAAATGGCTAAGGACTATGGGCCCCATTCTCATGGATTTTAAGGAATTAACAATGCAATTCAACCAGGAATGCCAACAGTATAACTTCCAACAAATCACAGCAGGTTCCCCTGAGATCATCAGTTCCCATCGCATGGAAAATCTCCTCAAAAAAGGTCATTTCGACATTATTGCACAACTCCATTCCATTCATGCCACTGAGACATCCTATGTGCCTCCTAACCTCCAATCCATCCTCTCCAAACATCAAGCTATTTTCTCCACTCCTCGGGGACTTCCTCCTTCCCATCGTGTTCATGATAATTTCATTCCCCTCGTCCCCAACATCCTTCCTCTCAATGTTCATCCCTATCATCATCCCTTTTCTCATAAAAATGAAATTGAGAAAATAGTTCAAGAACTGCTCGTCGCAGGCATTATCCGTCTTAGTACTAGCCCCTATTATTCTCATGTGGTCATGGTACTTAAGAAAAAAGGCTCTTGGTTCATGTGTTCTGAATTTCTCTCCCTCAACAAACTCACCATCAAAGACAAATTTCTCATTCATGTCATTGATGTTCTCTTGGATAAATTAAGTGGTGCCCAGTTATTTACTAAACTTGATCTTCATTCTAGCTACCACCAAATACGTATGAAAGAGGTAGATATTCCTAGACTTCATTTCAAACTCACAAGGGCCACTATGAGTTCTTGGTCATGCCCTTTATCTTTTTTAATGCTCCCTTGACTTTCCAAATCCTCGTGAATCATGTCTTACATCCTTTTCTTCGTCATTTTGTCTTAGTTTTCTTTGAAGATATTCTCATCTATAGTAAAACCTGGACAACCCATATTTCTCATGTGGATCAAGTTTTTCATATAATCCCTCAGCACCAATGTTTCCTCAAACAATATAACTGTGATTTTGCAGCCTCGAAAGTAGAGTACTTGGGTCATATTGTTGGCAAGGCGGGTGTCAGGGTGGATCCTAAGAAGATTGAAGCTATGCAGGATTGGTCTCGCCCCAAGACTCTCAAAATCTTGTGTGGTTTTTTGGGTTTAATGGGCTATTATCAAAAGTTTGTTAATAATTATGGAAATATTGTGGCACCTCTCACTACTCTCCTTAAAAAGAATTATTTCACTTGGAATCCAGCAGCTAATCATGGCTTTAAAGCCTTGAAGGAAGCTATGTGCACCACTCATGTCCTAGCCCTTTCTAACTTCACAAATACCTTTGTCCTAGAATGTGATGCTTCCGAGAGAGGAATTGGAGTAGTCCTTATGCAAGATGGCTAGCCTTTGGCCTTTACCAGCAAACAACTGTCTAAGCTACATTTGGGCCAATCAATATATGAAAATGAAATGTTGGTTATTCTCCATGCAGTGGATCTCTAACACCCTTATCTATTGGGGTAACACTTCCAAATTAAGAAAAATCATCAGAGCCTCAAGTATTTTCTAGAGCAATGTGCTTCATCCCTAGAGAAACAAAAATGGGTGACTAAGATATTTGGACATGATTATGAGATAATTTACAAGAAATGAAAATACAATGTGGTTTTTGACACTCTTTCAAGAAAATATGAAGATGAAGGGTCCCTTTTTTTCCCTCTCCTTCATTATGCCAGATTGAATCCAAATTGTTCACCAGGAATGGCTGCAAAATACCAAAATTTTGCGTCTGGCCCAACAATTGCAATGCAATTCTCCAGTTTCCCCAGGGTACTCTTAGCACAATTATGAGCTTTGCTATGAAGGCAATATGTATTTAAGAAAAACAATCACAAATTAAATCCACGGTGCCTTCTAAGCTTCATGCTACACCCACAGCTGGGTACTCAGGGTTTACCAAAACCTATGACAGGGTCAAACGTTCTTTTTTTTGGGATGGCATGAAACAAGACGTTCACACTTTTGTGGTGGAATGTGATGTTTGTCAATGCAACAAGGGAGAAATGGTCAAAGTCCCTGACACACTAAAACTACTTCCAATTCCACCCACTATTTGGAGGGATATCTTTATGGATTTCATTGTTGGCTTACCTAAATTGGGAAATAATTCAATCGTCATGGTGGTAGTTGATCGTCTTTCCAAGTATGTTCATTGTTTTTCTCTTCAACATCCATTTACGGCCTCCACTATGGATCAACTTTTCATGGATCATGTCTTCAAGATTCATGGTATGTCTCATTCTATTGTTTCTGATAGACATCCCACTTTCACCAGCAATTTTTTGCAAGAACTGTTCAGGATACAGGGCACCCAGTTGCATCTCAACACTACCTATCATCCCTAGAATGATGATGAAACTGAAGTTGTCATCAAGTGTTTGGAAACATATTTGAGGTGTTTTGCATATAAAAGGAAACATCAGTGGGCTCAATGGCTACCCCTAGTTGAATAGTGGTACAACACTTCTTACCATACAACTACTCGCATGAATCCTTTTGAAGCATTATATGGACAAAATCCACCTTCAGTTATCTCATACATGCCTGGTGTCTCGAAGGTCCAGGCAGATGACCAAACTCTTACAATTCGAGAAGCTATTCTCCATACTCTCAAAGAGAATTTGGTCATGGCTCAGAATCGTATGAAGCAACAAGCAAATCAAGGTCACTCAGAATGTCAATTTGTTGAAGGGGACTAGGTGTTTCTTCGACTTCAACCTTATAAGAAGACTTCACTCAAGGACGATTGTTTTCATAAACTAGAACCCAAAATTTATGGTCCTTATACAGTTCTTAAGCATGTGGGATAGGTGGCCTATCAGTTAGCTTTTCCTAGTCATTCTAAACTCCATCCCATTTTTCATGTCTCCTGCTTAAAGAAGGTGATTGGAACTAAGTGCCAAAACTAAACCAGTCTTCCCAAGTTGGATGAAGAAGGATCCATCTAGTTGCAACCACAAGCAGCCTTGGACCAGCGTGAGTTTCGTCTCCATCAACGCACCATCAAGCAAGTTCTAGTACATTGGAAAGCTACAACTCCAGTAGATTCCACCTCGGAGCCATCTAGCATTCTACAACAATTTCCTCATCTAAATCCTTAAGGATAAGGTTGTTTTTAAGGGGGAGGGCATGTTAGGGACCTAACCTCCCTAATCCCTCATGTAGGTAGAATAATATATTTCCATGTAATAAAGATCAGTATTAATAAGGCCTAGTAAAAGGAAGAATAAGTGAAATGTAAGAAGACCTAATAGAAGCTTCTTCTTCTAGAAGATCTTCCTCTAGATTGTTCTTTTGGTAGACAAATTTAGTATAAATAGGAGTCGATGGCATGAGAATTTTTTGTATTGAGAATTATTGTAATAGAGAATTTCTCTACTGGAGGTTTCCCCCTCGAAGAGGCAAGTGAACATTTTTTCCTATCAATAAAGGTATTATTCTGGTGTTGCAGTTTCATCTATTATGTTGTTTCATTGTTATTCATTGCAATATTTATGTTTTCTATTATTATAATAGATCTTGTACCTTACATAGTGTGAGCGACACAAACTATTCCTAACACATGTCTAAGTCTTTGTTATTGCGAAACAATTACAATAAGAGCACTACCGGCTTGGTTTAAAACTTGGCAGAGTTAAAAAAATTTCCTCACCTCACGAAGACACTAAAAAATACATATATCCCACCAAGACTCTCTACCACAATTGTCTCTACAACCACATACGATGCACCTAAAACATGCCCACAAATGAAGACTTATTATCCCTTCGTTTTCGTAAACTTTCACCAAGCTAACACATATTTCAGTTCTGCCTCACACATGCCTCCTCAGACCTGTGTTTTCATACTTCCCCAAAACCTTCCTAAACATACAACTCTTGGCTACTTGTCTTCCATCATGGAAAATTTTCCTCAATTCATTGTATCCAAATTTCCTCAGACTTTCTCTCCAAATATCTTGTCAAACATTCTCTATGCTCTCTTTGGTTGTGCACCCTTGCTTTTATATGGACTCCAAGAGTCACTTGTGTGAAACATTACATCTCTTGGGTGTGTCACGCCCCTTCATAAACCCACACTCAACTGATTTATCTCTCCCCTCCGTTGACCCGGTGTGCCCCATACTTGGGCACACGCCCCTTGCCTTGTGCACTCTTCTTGTCAATCATTGTCACTCCTCATGGGTGTGTCGATGGGGTCGTCCAACCTCTCCAGTGCACCTATGTTGTCGAGGGCAGACATGTCCACTCCTTGGAAATTCTCCCAAGTTTCCCTGCCCTTTCCCAAATGAAAACCAAGTCCCCTTCAATCATTCCAAGGCAAGTAAGGTGTGTGCCACTGTTACACATTATTTTATTCATCCTAGTGATGTTTCTACAGCATCTGTTCAGGATTCCAAAAGAACCTTTCTTCATGAGAAAAGTGACTAGCTCCCTATTCTACAAAACTTGTTTTTAGAAGTCCATCGCAGGCTAACCATAATATACAGTGTGAAAATGCCTAATCCCCGCAGGCTTTCATGAAACTGTCTTGCGACGTTTCCGCAGACTACACTATAGCCAGGGTGCGGCGATGTTGGAAGACTGAGAAAAGGTCGAAGTTCATGAAAGTTCTAGAATGGATCTTCTAGAATATGAGGTGGCATCCATATGGTTTGGATCCTACTCACTTCTTTGATTTGGTGGGATCATCCTAATATATTTAACCATCTCTCATTCTCTTATATAATGATGAATTTCTCATGGAAAAGGTTAAGAAAGTAAGTAAGATCAAGCAAGGAATTAATGAAGGAATAGGCTAAGAATTGTGTGAGGGATTCTATTTCAATTGATGCTTGAGGCCTTCATCTGTCCATCAATTTATTGATGATCCTCTTCATGAAAGTTTGGAAAAAGTGTGTGTGTTGGAGAAAAGGTCCACTGAAAGGGAACCTTGCAACATCAAGGCGGTTTGGTTGTATCTTCCACTTTTTCTTAATATAATACAGTGGCATGTTTCTTTCCCATAAAATCATTCTCATTTTATTACATGACTCCTTGACCACATGTGTAAGTTTTCATTGAATATACTATTGTTGATTTCACTTTGGTTGGTTTTTGTTTCATTGCAGATCCAATATCACAAGAGCACTGGAGCATAGCAGGGACAACAACGACATAAGGAAGCGATATTCAAAGGTATGTCACTCATCTATTGTTTGATAGTAAATTCAATGATTAAAGCTTAGGGAAAGCATCATGCCCTGTCTTGTTTTGTTTTAGATCCAGGTGGATCTAGGGAGATCATTTTATTTCTGCATTCACCGATTTATCCAATAACATCCACCTTGGTGTTGCACGTCACCATCGTGCACCCAAGGTTCTCTTTCCCAAACCCAAACGTCTTTGTTTGCCCAACTGATTGCTTATTCCTTGTGCTCTTTGTTTGTTTTGTGTTGAATCTTCCCAAGGAGCACGTGTGCTCAGTGAGTCTCATGGGAGACCCCTACATCCTCCCCCACTCTAAGTTTTTTTCATCCCGACAACATCCATTGATTTCCATGGCATATATGCCCCATCTTCGGATCTCGTCACCACTCAACGACTGTTGTTGATCCGGATTATTTTCGGCACGAAATGAGAGTGGAGATATAATAAATAAATGCACAAAGATATCACGGATATCCAATAATATAACATAAATGTATCATAGATGCAACCATAAACACAGAGATACCATAATACATGTTTTCTATTAATGAAAGAAATGTAGAGAGACTGTAAAAATACAGAGTGAAAAACTTGCTATAATGTTGGCATCTTATCTCTGAGAAGAGATGTGACGGCTACTCGCATTCGCAAGAAGATGATTACAATGAGGTTGTGAAGGAATTTTTACAATAAACAAGAATGTTAAAAACCCTAGACATCCAAAAACCTAACCCTAGGAGATGAAGCACCAAAATTCATGTGGGCCTCGTTTGGGTAAGTCAGTACATCAACTTCTCAGGGTTGTAACTTTTTCATACGATCTTCGTTTTAGGTGCACGATAGCCCATTGGAAAGGTATCATAGAGGAGATTCATTTTGGGGGCTCAATTATTCCTTTGTCTATCATTTGGAATCTCAATCCCAAAAAACCTTCATTTAGGCCCTCAAAATGGCCCCGAAAGTTAAAACTGCTAAAAATAGTAAATTGCCAAAAGTGCTAGAAAATTGTTTTGAGCGTGTTGAAAAAGGTGGGTGGACATCGATATCCACCTAGATCAATCCTCTATCCTTATGAATCAATGGTATCCATTGCGTTGAGTGCCTAGGGGAGAGGCAAAAGCATTTGTTGAATCTACATCTTGATGAGCAGCTTGCCTTGTTGGAGAAGTTGTGTTGCTTAGCTTGTTGAAGGTTGTCACGACTCTATGGCTAGAAGGGTTTGGCCTTTTTAACTAGTCTGGATACCTGAGATGCCTGTGTGCAGAAGGAAGATTTACACTTTGTTGCAATCTTGGCAACTTTCTTCCATTGGATATAAGGTGTTTGGGTCGAGGCTTTAGTGGTTGCAGTATCTTTCTGTTCACCTTTTGAACACATTGTGAAGAAGCTAAATTTTGCAGTATGAGATAATACCTTCCAACACTATTTAGGTGGAACAGTAGTCAGAACTACCTCTAGTATTATGTAAAGATGAACCCCCAGAGAAACAATGACACTGCGGTGTAATGTCCCCAAGGTTGAGCCCTATTGTAAATCTTGTTTATGAAATGAATTGTAAATATGTTTTATATGCTAGTGAGTCGAGTTTATATAAGCTAGTGGGCTTATGTAATTGTTAGGCCAGAGAGCCTAAGTGTTGAACACCAAGAGCCTGATTTTGTACCTGTAATTATG
>JZKD02S1673353.1:114125-126431 GCA_000966675.3 Picea glauca
TCCTTAGCTGTTGAAAGTGGGCACTTTCCACAGCGCATAATGAACCTTTGAAAACAAGTTAGCTGTGGAAAGTAAAAAATGACAATTTTGAAAAAGAAGACTTTACAATCCAAATCTAAGTCAAACCAAAATCTAAAATTTTGCAGCTAAAGGACTCAACAATGAATTGAGGAAACTATCGATAGCCATGCTATCCACCATAAAACCTGACCAAAATGACGGTGCTATTTTGGGAGTTAACACCATCAAGATGGGAAGACTACCTGCATTTGGTAGAATTCGCCTACAATAATGGGTATCATGCATCATTGAAGATGAGCCCATTTGAAGCACTTTATGGAAGAAAGTGCAACACTCTAGTGAGTTGGGATAATCCATCTGACAGAGAAGTAGTTGGGCCATAATTGTTCAAAGAGATGGAATACCAAATGATAAGAATTAAACAAAATTTGAAAGTTTCCCAGGACAGGCAGAAAAGTTATGCTGATAAGAACAAAAACCACAGAGAATTCAAAGTGGGTGATCATGTTTTCCTGAAAGTGAAAACTAACAGGAGTTTCCTGAAGTTGGGAAGTTGTGCCAAGTTGGAAACAAGATACTATGGGCCTTTTGAAATCCTGGAAAGGATCAGGCCAGTTGCATACATGCTTTCATTACTTGCATCTATGACTATACATAATTTGTTTCATGTTTCACTTCTTAAGAAATATATACCTGATGCTAATCATGTTATCGATTGGAATGTGATTCAGGTGGAACCAGAAGGTGTCCTGCAAGTGCATCCTGTGTCCATATTGGATAGGAAAAGAAAATAGCTTAGGAATCAAGCCATAGAGCTTGTAAAGGTCCAGTGGACCTGGTATGGTCCTGAGGATGTGACATGGGAGCATGAAGATGTTATGTGGGAAAAGTACCCGAATCTTTTTGAAATTTTTGAAAAGCTTGTAGATGCAGTGTAAAGTTGCACTGAGGACAGTGCAGAAATAAGGGGAGGGGGATTGTAATGTCCCCAAGGCCGAGCCCTATTGTAAATCTTGTTTATGAAATGAATTGTAAATATGTTTTATAGGCCGGTGAGTCGAGTTTATATAAGCTAGTGGGCTTATGTAATTGTTAGGCCAGAAAGCCTAAGTGTTGAAGGCCAAGAGCTCGATTTTGTACCTGTAATTATGCAGAACAGTAATAAAATATAAACATCGTCGTGTGCAGACCGACCATGATGAATGAGTGATGGGAGACTAGGATTCCACAGAGTGGGCAAGGGATTAGGGGTTGGAAGGTGGGAAAAGAGACTAAGTGTTGAGCCTAGGGGGCTAATCCTAGGGGCTTAAGTCCTTAGAAATAATATTTTAATATTATTCCAAAAAGCCATGGGAAATATTGTATTTTTTTTATCCTAAGTTCCTAGAAGGGAAACATGCAGCCCCAGGGAGACAAGTGTCAACCTGGGTGCATGTAGTTAAAACCCGAGAAGTCATCCGTACTGGGGGTTCCTCCAGCGTTCGACCCTTGACAGCCTGAGGGTGAACCCGTCCGACCTCTGCAAGAGACCTGGTGCAATTCTGAAATGGTGGGGAAAAAGTATGTGTTGATTTTGAGAATAGCTGGTGTTGATTTTGGAAATTCGAGACATCATCTATCTGAACAGATTGAGCCTATGTGTAGAATCTCTGTTCCAGATCCATAACCGTGAGACCATCCTGTCATTGTTGAGCTTGTTGGAAATCCCGTGTCTATTTTTCCCGTTGGTTGTTTTGGCCACGCAGTTCTGGACTGTGTGTGGCTTGTTGGTTAGTTGTACAACACTCTCTCCGGGAGAGAGAGGTGATTGAAGTTGGAAGAACATGTTTCTTGGCCTGTGAGCGATACTCTCTAGGTGAGAAAGTGCACAAAGGAAGGAGAGAACTCCTGGAAGGAACCCTGTAGCTGCCACAGATCTCGGAGACTTTTGGTCCAGTCTGTTGTTGAAACCCAAGGTAAGGAAAGTTAGCAGTCGAAGGACTATCTAGGTGACAAAGAAGGTGTATACTCCTAGGGTGGAACAGGCATGTGGGCAAGGAGAGCCTGTGGGCGGTGAGTATGAGTGGATCCTGGGAGAGAATTCCTTCCTTGGGATTGTGTGCTTTCCCTGTAACCTTAGCCTAGCCTAGGATTCCTTTCTTGGGGGTGGAGCTTAGTCCCAGCTCAGGGGTGACCCACTGCTGAGCTTGATGAGCAGTGTGGTTTAATTCTAGGATGTTTGTGGAAGGCCTGCACCTGGTTGGTCGAACTACCATTGTTTGAAAGATAAGTACCAGATGATGTTTTAATTATGTTTTTTGCATGTCTGTGTATTTATAATTATCATGTATTCCATTGTGCATATGAATTAATGTTAATGCCATGTTTTAAAATTATGTTAGCAGTAATTATTAGGCTTACTTTGAGTTTAAATGTGTTTAACCTGTCTTAAATGCATGTCATATATTTACATAATTAAGTGTGAGCATTGTTATTCCTTGAAGTAGTGCCTGCCCGACTGATGAAAAAGGGGGTGTTACAGTATGGTATCAAAGCGTTACAATCTTCATAATGTAAGGGTGTTATAGTATGGTATCAGAGTGTTACAATATTCAGAATGTAAGGGTGGTACATGTGGGGTCGAGACTCATAAACAACATGGTGTTTCCACATATATGGTTGGCCCAAGAGAACTTCATAGACATCCAGTGGGGAAACATCACATAATACCTCATCCTTGAAGGGTTGTATGTCGTATGATAATCGACATTGTTGGCTGACACAAAGATCTCGTCCTTGGCCAAGCCACCCTATGTTGTATGGTTGCGGGTGTGGTGTTGTCGACAATCCCAATTGTTTGACAACCTCTGCTGAGATGAGGTTCTTTTGGCTTCCACTATCAATAATTAAATGAAGCAGGGTCCCCTTCACCCACATCTGTGAATGAAAAAGGCGCTCCCCCTCTTCAGGATCTATTGTTTCTTTTGGTTTAATTGATGCAGTCACGACAATAGCAGTGGGGTTCGTGTCGATGATCTTTCTTTTACCGGTATTTTCAGAATCATATTATGAATCTGGGTTTGGCTCCCTGTATTTGATCTCATCCACCAATGACTGTTTTGAGCGACTTTCATTGGTGTTGTGCTGGGGGATTTTGTGGAAATTGCACCATTTCCCGGTGTCCTTCTTCGTCTTCTCGTGACCCTTCTTTTCCTGTGTCTTAGACTGGTTTTCTAGAAGTTATTTGTTAGGGCCTTCTTTCTCATACTTTGGTTGTTGCGGATTTGCAGATCTGAACTATCATTTGTTTTGGTGACTAAATTTATTCTCAATTTTAACAGCATATCGATACGCAACACCGAGTGATGAGATATCCAGAAAATCCATTTCAGTTTGGATGTATCTATGTAGAGCCCCGCAACATTTTAGAGCCAAATGTCACTCAGAGTCTTTGATACCCGGCTTGGTGCGCAAGGTATGGAAGGTATTGGTGAAATCCGACACTGCTTGGACCCTCTCTTTCTGTAGTCTGGTCCATCTCATGTACTGGTCCTCATAGTTTCCAATAGGGTAATACTGTTCATTTACCGCATCCACACAAAAAATCCCAAGTGGGATCAGCCCCATATATTCCATAATCCTCTGTGGAACTTTACTCCCAGTAAGTTTCCCACCAATGTTTGACATGGGGGAGAGATTTAAGGAGTGTAAAGGTGATATTTTCCTTGTCGATAAAATTATGAATAGAGAAATAACCTTCTAACATATTTAACCATTTTTCTAGGGCACCTGCATCTATCTGACCTTCAAATACAGGAATATCAAAATTAACCTGTACCTTGAAAGGAGAGGTACTTCCAAAGTGGTTGTTTGATGAAAATGCTCATGTTGCTACCAGTGGGTGTTGAAGGATGTGGGAAAAATTCTCCATCATTTCTTTCCTCTGTCATGTGAGAACTTGCTCAAGCAACAAATTGATAGAATCGTCTACTCCGTTTGAGGGTTTCTTGGGCATGTGAGAAAGAGACCTAACTTTCTATACTTGGACCTCGTCAGGGACATGCACTAAAAAAAAACGATCAAGAGCAGCCTTCTCTAATACCATTGATCTGTATTATTTTCAGAACGAAATGAGAGCGGAGATATAATAAATAAATGCATAGAGATATCGCGGATATCCAATAATATAACATAAATTTATCATAGATGCAACCATAAACACAAATATACAGCAATACATAATTTATATTAATGAAAGAAATGTACAGAGACTATAAAAATACAAAGTGAAAGACTCACTAGAATGGTGGTAGCTTATCTATGAGAAGAGATGCGACGGCTACTTGCATTCACAAGAAGATGGTTACAATGAGGCTCTGAAGGAATTTTTACAATAAAAAGGAATGTCAAAAACCATATACATCCAAAAACCTAACCCTAGGAGATGAACAGTCAAAAGTCATGTGGGCAGCATTTGGGTAAGTCAGTACATCAACTTCCCAGATTTGTAACTTTTGCATACGATATCTGTTTTAGGCTCACAATAGCCCATTGGAAAGGTATCGTCGAGGAGATCCATTTTGGGGGCTTAATCATGCCTTCAGCTATCCTTGAGAATCTCAATCCCAAAAAACCTTCATTTAGGCCCTCAAAATGGCCCCAAAAGTTAAAAATATCTTGTCCCTTGGTTATGAAAGTAAGCGAAGATCAAAGAAGAAAAGGAAAAATGTGAACTGCACAGAAGACACAGTGACTGTTACTGGGTCGATGTGAGAAAAAGAGTAGAAAAGACGGAGTGAAGTAAAAGGAATCTAGTCGTTGGACGAGGAGATCGAGCATGACAGATCAGTAAGGAAGAAGGACCGTGAACAACTCAATAAGTAGAAAAATCCACCATTGGATGCTTTGGAGCACTGTGCAAGAAGGAAGGAAAGATAGGCTAGCAAAGCCCTAAAAACGCAGGTCAAGTTGACCTAGGGTTTTAGAAACCTAGGTTTTTGGTATCTAGGGTACCTATTTTTCGGCCTAAGGATGTTGGTGAGTGATTGTAATGTATAAAGAGAGGTCTAGAGGACCTGGGTTGGGTGGTTGTTGGTGTTATTATTGTTGTTTTTATCTTTGTCATTGTGTAATCAAGTGAGTGATATTGTGTGAGAAAGAAGTGTTGAGTACGAGATCCTTCTGTATTGTAAGATCTTCAGCTGGGTGCGAAGATCAACCCTGTAGTTGGGTGCACAGGGAGGGGAGAGACAAAGAGGAGAAGAAAGAAGATATTCTAGCTAAGAGAACATAAAAGAACTGTATGCTTCATCTTAATATATTATAAGCACAATTCTATGGATGTATCCCTAGAGAGAGGGTGAACCACGTATATCTTGTGTCGTATATGTGATTGGTGTTTTGTTCTTAGTCATTGATATATTGCTATTGCATTACTGTGTTATATCTGATAGATAGTTGTGTGGAGTAGATCTAAGTTGATAAGTGATATATCCATGTTGTATTGTTCTAGTGTTGGAGCCATTTGATATTCCCCTTGGTTGTAGACATCTCTGTCCTGCAACCCCCTCATAGTTGCTTTGGGTGAGACTGCATCTACTTCACAGGTGTTGTCGAAAGGGCTAGTAGTTAGGGCTTGTTGGTGTGCTCTTGGAGTTGAACCCTAGGTTTTCTTCTGTGCCAACAAATGGTTCCATTGTTGGGACAAGAATCTTCTTGAGGGAATGTTAAAGTGGTTCCCATCAAAGACATAAATTCAAAAGTGGATAGAGGATCAAGAAAAGGACTTCCTTGAAGCCCAGAATAAGAACGCTAATCTTAGAACAAAGGATTGGTTAGGAAGATATATATTACCGATATAAACAATATTTTCTTTGGAGGAATCCATCAGGAGCTATATGAGTGGTTAGCTAGGTTAGCAAATACCTAGTTTGAGAACAGATCTAGATCTCTTGTGGTTTGGACGTTGGCGTTCATCAAGAAGGTCAAGAGAGTTGATAACGTCATTTCAAGAGTAGTAGATCATTGGTTTGATAGTACCATTGGAGGGTATCTCATCGTGTTTGTTGTTGACAGAGTAGAGTCATATAGCCAAGTCGAGAGATATTTCTTCAAGGGACCCAGAGGAAAATCTTTACATTTTATGAAGTTGAGGATCAAGATGCTATTGCATGAGAAGAAAATTTTGAAGATATAGTAGATTGGTTATATTTGAAAAAGCTAATGTTCAAGAATTCGAACAGTGACAACGACACAGAGGCTGGACATATGCACAGTGGGAGAACGTTCAGAGAAGTTCATCTTGCGAACCTGTTTAAGAAGAACTACAGGGATGAGGGTTTCTACAGTGGAGAAGAGGTAGATCTGATGAACGAAGAAAATTCAGAACCCACTAGGACAAAGGAAGGGAAAGCTAAAGAACCTCGACAAGAAGAGCCAGAAACTTGAAGAACTGTACAAATTGCTAAAGTAAGTACTATTATCCCTCCTATTGATTCAATAGAATTAAGAAATCAGGGTAATCCAAGCCACTAGAGTGTTCAGAGCACTGTCACTAGTAGTCCACCACATACTTAATCAGGAACCCTAGGAAGATCTATGGCAGATGAGATGAGGTTCCCTATTTTTAGGGGAGATGTATCTAAAGATCCTGATCAGCACTGGTTTCTATGTGAAATTGTATGGAATATTAAAAATGTCATCGACGAAGCTATCAAAAGAACTCATTTTAGCACTACACTAAGGGATCGTGCACTGAGCTGGTACACGAAGCTTGTTCAAGGACTTGCACAGCCTAAGCCATTGAATGAGATCAAGAATGTGTTGATTGAAAAATTCAAGAAACCCAAGTCAGAGTTACAATGTATTATAGATATGAAAGAGATCAAGAAGAAGGTAGTCGAACTTGTTTGGGATTTCGATTGGAGATTCAAGACCTTAACAGGTCGATTGACTTTTCAGATCCCAGATGAGAAGAACAAAGAATGGTTCATTGCTGCCCTATTACCATACATCAGAGTTCCTCTGATGCAACAGAATATTTCTTCGCATGCTAAGGCATTAGAGATCACCATGAAGTTAGAATCAGCCCCTATGGGAGAATCCATCTCAGGTATGAGTCAAATATTGATTCAGCTTACTAGTTTGTCTCTACAAGTCGAAGATATGAAGAAAGACAAGGGAAAAGATAAAAGAGAAGACATATGTTGTGTCATATGCAAATCAGAAGGCCATGACAAGGAGCATTGTCCCCTATTTCATGAATACTTGACCTCAGAAGCCCTAAGCCCTTTGAAGAAAGTCACCCTACCCTGGTGCGAGGTATGCAGGAATAGACATTGCCCTGGTGAGTCTTATTACATGAAAAAATATGTTCAAACACCCACAAATTTGTATTGCATATTATGTAAGTTTGTAGGGCATGATGATAGGGATTGTAGGGCTTATGACTTCATGCATGAAAGGTCAAGATACATATACAAAATTCAAAGTGAAGTACATCAAGAAGAAAACACTACACAGTATAACTCCCCTGGGAGAGGAAACTTCAATTCTCATGGTGGATTCAGAGGAGGAGGTATGGGTTGAGGCCCATGACAGATCATTTGTTACAACTATGCTCAACCAGGACACTTAGAAAGGGATTTTCATAACCCTTTCACTACTTGTAGCTACTGCAATTCCTTCGAACACGTTATAGAATATTGTCATGTCTTTCTAGATAAGATTCAGGAAAGACGAGGACCTCAACAGAACTCGCAAGTGCAACTGATATATGTTGAACCTCGCATAGAAAACCCTAGAATCAATGTTACCACTCGAGGAGGCGTTGTTATAGGAGAATAAAGAATGACCTAAGGAAAGACTACAGAAGAATCAGGAAAGCTATAGAGAAGACACAAACTTTTGATGCAGAGAAAGAAAGACAAATATTTGAGGAGGCAAGAAAAAAGTTCAAAGGAGACCAAAGTTCTTCATCAAAGACACAACCATAAGTAAGAGAATATGGAATTCCTCTGGCATTCGATTAGTCTGCTTCGCCAAAAGAAGGAAAAGAGGTAAGAAAGCTCATGGAATTTTTATATACTTGTATTAAGTTGATTCAGGATGAGAGCATTATACAAGAGCTACAAAATTTAATCAGACAGTATGATATAGGAAGGATATATCCTTTACTGAATAAAGCAGTACATCAACTATCCAAGAAGAGAAGGACAAATAAAGAACTACACTTGAATGCTGAGATAGGAGAATATGATATAGACTATGTGGTCCTCGACTTAGGGTTGGAGGTCAATGCCATGACGAAACAAACCTGGGCACTGATGGGAGAAACAAAGTTGATATATTCCCCTATCATACTTAGGATGGATAATCAGCAAGTTGTAAGCCCCTTTGGAAGATTGGAACATGTCCCTGTGGGCATCGACGGAGTAAGGACGTTTGCAGATTTTGAAGTAATTGATATAGTTGATGATAGTTGCCCTTACCCTGCACTGTTAGGAATTGATTAGGCTTTCAATAATTCCACTGTGGTTGATTTAAAGAAAATACATATGAAGTTTAAAATAGATGGCCTTAGGGTCATTTCACCTTTAGATTGAGATGAAGGTCAGTGATACACAGAACCTATCAGAGAAGAATAGCGCGCATATGAACTGGAAAACATATACAAATTAACAACTAGACAACAAGATTGCATTAATCCTATGGCTGATGGAAACCTAAGCTAGCAAAGTGACAACGCATGTTCATCAGATTCATAAGAAGCACTGGAGAAATGATAGAACAAGATGTATGAAGTATCTACAAGGAGATGTGCTAGATTAACCAGAGAAGTTCGTTGGATCGGCACAACAGTAAGTAACTTGCCCACTTTTGATGGTCTGAATCCTTTGGAAACCTTCTTGTCAAAATTCGAAGCAAGTCTACCAACCCAACAGAGATTCTTAGCAATGGATGAGGCCTTGAAATAAACACTATAAATATGGTGGGGGACACACAAAAACAACATTACAGAATGGGTACAATGTTGTACCCTGATGACCGCACAATTCTCAGCACAAGTAGAAAGCTGTGAAGTTCACTACACAGGTCGAACTTGCCCAAAGGACCATGTACAAAGTTGTGAGGAAACCTAGAGAACCATTCCTCAAGAGTAGTGGGTGCACAAGTTCATTAACACACTAGACACAAACCCTATCAACTGGTACCTTCAAGCGGAGTTGCGCCTCATCACTACAGATTGGGAATGTATGACTCATAACTCTGTAACCACCTTCTTATTTGACAGTCAATATCCTTCATTAGATCAAGCGTTATAGATTGTAAGACAGAAAGTATTTGAGGAGGCCTCTAGCCTCCCTTTAGAACAAGAAGAGGATGAACGGATTGTGCCTCTCCAGAAACTGCAAGGTTGTTACAACATTAATGTTGATGAAGACAATGTTCCGAGGAAGGTGAACATTGCTGAAACAGAAGGCCAAAGAGATGTGGAAGGACCAAAAGTTGAGCTACCATTTATTGGATAGCCAATAAATATTAAGAAGGTCAATATTGGAACAAAGCAGACACCAAATCTTGCAAATGTTCAAGATTATTGGGATGTTGCTACTATTGACAAGATAACAGAGTTACTACATGAATATCAGGACTTATTTCCAACCAATTTTACTGATATGAAGGGCATTAAAGGGCCTATGGTATAAATGAGGATCCCTTTGAAACCAAATGCAATACCAGTCAAACAGAGACCCTACAGACTGAACCCTAAGTATAAGGAGAAAGTGAAGATTGAGCTCGATAGAATGCTGGAAGCAGGAATTATAGAACTTGTCGAAGAATTAGAATGGATTAGCCCTATGGTGGTACAAGACAAGAAGACAGGAGAAATCGTGATCTATGTAGATCTCAGGAAGCTAAACAATGCATGTTTACATGACCCCTTCCCTACACCATTCAGTGACGAAGTGTTAGATAATGTGGGAGGCCAGGAGGTATATTCTTTTACAGATGGATTTTCAGGATATCATCAGATCCGAATTTCCAAAGAAGAATTCCATAAGACCATGTTTGCAACAGAATGGGGATCCTACCAGTATACAGTGATTCCATTTGGATTGAAGAATTCCCCAGCCATCTTTTCTAGGGTGTTGTTCGAAGCATTCAACGAGTTTCTGCATAAATTTCTAGAAGAATATTTTGATTATTGGACTGTTTTTAGTTTATTGAAAAATCATATTGAATGTCTAAGGCTAATGTTGGACAAATGCAGGCAGTGTCAAATTTCCTTGAACCTGAAGAAATGCATATTCTTCTCACCATTTGGAGTGTTGTTAGGTCATATTGTATACAAGTAGGGATTGTTGGTATATCCATCTAAAATTGTTATTATAGTTGATCTACCCCCTCCTACTTCAGTCAAACAGTGGCACACTACGCTGGGACATACTAGATATTACAGGAAGTTCATTAAAGGATATGCCCAGATTACAGCACCCATGGAGAATATTTTAAAGAAAGAGTGTCAATTTCACTGGACAGAAGAGTTCCAGCAGAGCTTCGACACACTGAAACAGAAAATGGTTACTGCGCCTATTATGGTTTTCCCAGATTAGACCAAGGAATTTCATGTGCATGTCGTTGCATCTTCCATTGCATTGGGAGTTGTGTTAGCACAACCTGGCGAAGGAGATATTGACCATTTGTTAGCTTTTGCTAGAAAAAAACTATCCACAGCTGAGATTAATTACACCACCACTGAGAGAGAAGGATTAGCCATGGTGTATGTGTTGCAGAAGTTTCACCACTACTTGTTGGGAGGACACTTTAAAATGTTTATTGATCACTCCATGTTGAAATACCTAGTCAAAAATCCTATGTTTGGGGGGAGAATATGCAGATGGATTCTGCTATTTCAAGAATATGATTTCAAAATTGTGGTTAAACCAGGAAGAATGAACAAAGGTCCTGACCACTTGTCAAGGTTTGAACATGGCGAAGAGCCAACCAGTTTGGATGATACTCTGTCGGATTCACGGTTACTGGAAATTATAAAGATCGATGGCCACTTCATAGAGATAGTCCAGTTCCTATCAACAGGAATGGCACCTAGCGAGTTTATAATTCCCCAGAAGAAACAACTAGTAGTGCGTGTTGTTGACTTTTCACTTATAGCTGGACAACTATACAAAATGGGACTTGATGAGATATTGAGGAGGTGTGTTATGGAGGCAGAGAGACCATTGATCCTTGTTTAATCTCATGAAGGCGTCGCTGGAGGACACTACGCAGGGAAAACAATTGTGCAGAAGGTTCTTAGAGATGGCCTTTGGTGGCCTATCTTACACAGAGATGCTAAAGACTATTACAAACCCTGGGATGTATGCCAAAGAGTTGGGAAACCATCAAGAAGAGATGAAATTCCATTAGCACTTCAGATGACCCTACAAGCATTTGTTAAATGGACCATTGACTTCGTGGGACCTATAAACCCACCAGGAAAGTGCACAGGAGCTAGGTACATAATTACTGCGACAGAGCACTTGACCAGATGGGCCGAAGCAAGAGCAATTAAGGACTATAGTGAAACTATAGTGCAACTACAATTGCACGCTTCATATTTGATGACATCATAACCATGTTTGGATGCCCAAAGATCCTTATGAGTGATCAAGGCACACATTTCATAAATAAAATAGTCGAAGCCCTGATTGGGGAATTTTTAGTCTACCATCAGAAGACCACGCCTTACCATCCACAAGAAAATAGGACAGGGGAAGCATTGAACAAGATCTTGGAGACAGCACTGACAAAGATCTGCAGTGTGAATAGGGATGACTAGAATTTAAGTGTACCAGCAGTACTATGTTATGAACATAAAATATACATAAATAGATATTCATAATAATGAAAGGTCATAAATAGATAATAGTTAATAAATAATATTTATTAATAATGAAAGGTCATGTCTCAAAGGACATGACTATTGGTAAAGGGCACCCCTGCGTGGGTATATAAGCAGGCCCTCACTCTCAATTGTAATCATCTCATTATCTCATTATATCTATCTTATATCTTATTATTCATTTATTATTTACAGTCCTATATGGATTACTTTGTTATATTCCAGATATTTTGGATTATTCTTGTGTGAGCGAACTTTGTTTGTCTCATTTGGTATCAGAGCAAGTTCTGATCCGGCCCTTGGCTGCACTTTACTCAAACTTTGTTTGAGCCGGCTTTTAGCCAATCCCTTCATTTCGGAGCTTCTCCGATTCCAAGGTCTTTGACCAAATATCGGTTTTT
>JZKD02S1673353.1:163610-191124 GCA_000966675.3 Picea glauca
CAAAATGGCCCCGGAAGTGAAAACCTGCTAAAAATAGTAAATTGCCAAAATGGCCAGAAAACTGTTTTGAGCCATTTGGAAAAGGTGGGTGGCCCCCGATATCCACATGGATCACAAATTGCTCCTGTCCACACCCAAACATCTTCGTTGACCCAACCGATCACTTATTCCTTGTGCTCTTCATCCATTTCGTGTCAAATTTACCCAAGGAACGTGCGCTCGACGGGTGTCGTGGGAAACCCTTACACTAAGCTTAATAGAGCATACACTAATAAGTGAAAGTTTTACATCTATTATTCCATATGTATTTATGTGTATTTTATTATAAAGGAAAGTTAAACCTTTTATGATTTTAATTTATTATTATTATTATTAAAATTTAATTAAGTAATTTTTATAGAAATTGCATTTTTTATTAACGAGATTAATGTTTTTAATGCAAAAATAGATTTGCTTAAATTGTAATTGGATCTTGCAATATTGTGATACCTCAAGTGTAATTGGATCATGCAATATTAATCTTTGATATTGGCTATTCTATTAATTGAAAATGATTTCCACCATTCTAGCCAAAAATACTAAATTCTCCAATTATTATTTTTAACAGTTATGAAAAGATAATTTCATAAAATATATTACTATGTATAATAAAAATGAATTAATAAGTAAACAAACTCAACATTTCCAATAAATTTTAAATTATTATTATATTTTATTTATTACTATTATTTACAATGACAAAGTTTCATCTTTATTTATTTAGTTTTTCAAAATTTTACAAACCTTATAATCTTAAAATTATCCAAATATCCAAAGAAAAAACTCAAAAGTCAAAATTCTCATAAGTAGGTAGAACTATACCTTCTCACAAAATTCTCATAGAATTTGAGCCACTCACTTAAAGTTTAGTTTTGATTTACTTTTTATCCCAAAAATTTGTCAATATAATATAAGGAGTCCTAGAATGGGCCAAAACCTTTCTAAGCAAATTTCTAAGGCTAAAGTTCCTATTATTGAAATGAAACTATAACATTCAACAAAAATTTTATTGATTTTGGGCACGAATTTTAATTAAACATAAATAAAGTTTATTTATTAATTAATTTTATATTTTATATGAATAATAAATAATTACTAATATATTAATAATTATATAATTTATTTTTGAATAATCACTTATTTATTTTGAAAATAATTTTATTTGTCAAATAATTTAAAGATTTTGAAAATTTATTTATTATATTAATCATTTTATTAAATATATATTTTTACCATATTTAATGATCAAATTATTTTATGAATATGGAAATTTTCGATATTTATTAATAAAACTAATTTATAACAAACAATTTACGAATAGAATTTCATTCTTACTCATGTAAGTAAAAAACCCTCTAATAATCACTCATGTGTAGTAATAATTGAAGGGTAATAATTAAGAGTGTGTACTACTAACTTGTGTGATCACGAGTGTGTACGAATAGTTGTGTGAACAGCACAGAACTTGAGTAGGTGTGATTGACTTGACCATTTCTTATTGGAGAGAATTAACTTTAGTTAAAGTTGACAAGATGTTTGACATGATATTTATGATGAGTTAGGGGAGACGTTCACATTTACACCAAAATAACGTATAATTTGTTTTATTTTATATCAATTTCATTGGGAAAAGACAAAGTAACCTAAGGAAAAGAAATAAAGTACGTATTCTAGAAAAAATTAAAATATCAATTTCATGGGAAATTACATAAAGTAATTATTTTAAACCAATTAAAAATATCAATTTTATTGTGAAAAGATATAAAATATGATGAAAAATCTGTATTTTTGACCTTTTACATGATAGTTTTATGATTTTATTTTTATGCATCATGTTTGAATTAATCATTGACTTAGTGCATGATGTATAGAGATGATAGTTTTATGAATCCAAGTACCTCAAAAATAACTAATAGGTTTTTGTGGGTAAATAAGTGTCTTGTGACATTTATTTGCCCACAAAATCCATATATATATATATATATATATATATATATATATAATTGATTGTGACACTTATTTGCTCACAAAATCTCTATTTGTTATTTTTGAGGTATTGATGATGATGATGATGATGATAGTTAATGTCAACTAAGAGCAAAGTTGGTCTACCATACCTTCAGAAAGCAAGAGATTACTTGGATTCTTTAAAATGTTATTTCGATGCTTGAAAAGCATTAAGAGAAACGTTCCAATATCACTAAAGTACAATATAAAATATTGTACTTAAGCACTTTTCTTCTCTATCTTTTAAACCTCATGTTTGCTATCAATTTCTTTTGGGAAATAACCTTATCTTTCTTAGGTTTTCCTCCAAATCTCTTCTTTAACAACTATTGTATGATCTTCCTCCTTGGTGTTCCATCTCATTGTTTCATTGTCCTCACTAGTCTACATGTAAACTCCCTATTGGCTTCATATGTTGCCTCCTCACTATTCTTCTCCACTCCTCACCTCTATATTGACGGTCTCTGACTTGCATTTGCTTGTCAAAATTGTTACACGTCATATCTTACCAAGGGTCTATTTATCATCACCCTCTCAGAACCCCTTCTCATAATTAATCTTGTAATTACAATTGTCCATCAATTTCTTGAGATTTAGTAGCTTATGGCCCCTCCCTTTTATCTTTAACCTTCATTATAGCAAGTGTAATGCATCACATAACATTGCCCTTCCCCTTCAGTGATAGGTATGATATTTTTGTTTTGCCTCTTAAAATGCGATACTCACCAATCCCATTTCTCCAAGCTCTAACCTTCCAAATTACATTAGCCCCACATTTAACCTTTATAACCTCCATATCAACAGAAGTGGGCTTGATTTTTTTTTTAAATAGAAACATATAATATTTTGTATTAAAAATAGGCTACAACCACGTTGGTAATTGTAGTAATCCAAAAACGATGTTCTCTTAAAACAAAAATCAACATAACCATCAAGTAGTATGTGTCTAGTACTGAAAAGTCTATATCATCCTTCCCAAAGGATTTCAAAAAGTTTCTACTAATATAAATTCTAAAAAAGGCACCTAAAGTCAAAAGTGTTATAGGTTACATAAGAAAATGTGATACCAATAAAACACATGCATCTTGTGCATCTCATCTTAACCAATAATCCAAGTCTCATCGAGGACAAAATTCTTCGACGCTCTAAAATTAGAAACTTAGTAGATTGAGAGCCCTCATTAAAACTGCAAACCATATTCCTCAACATTGAACATTATGTGTCCAAGACCTAAATTTGACTATTTTGTTGCAAGAGGGTCTCCATAATCACTATATTTCGATAAATACAATGGTGCTCATTTTCATGAACTTTAATTGTTATCACTAATATGGACATCCTATCACTATTGGTGAAGTCTTCATGTGTGCATAAAACTATGTGCATTTTCTGAATATATCCCTATGATGGTTAGCATGGCTCATAGGGTAAGTAATCCATAACCCAAAGCTCTCACAAATTTCTAAATAAAATATATTAAACATCAAAATTCAGGAAAGAGCAATAATTAAACACCCAAAAATAAACCTAAGAGATGTTAAACATATAGAGGTAATCCAATCCTAGATAGAAACCCAAAGTGTTCTCTAACTACCAATCAATTGCAATAACTGCATGGAATTCCTTACAATGTAAATAAAAACAACCCTCACCAATTTAGTGATTTTTAATTATTTTTTTTTACAAATTTAAATGTTGAAATTACATGTTGAGATTTTGATATTGTTTAAGGGAGAGCTTTATAAAATTTGGTAAATTTTATTTTAAAGTCCAATGAAAAAACACAAATTATAATTTAGTTATTTAAATTATAAAAAAATATATATTAATTTATTTTTTAAGCCATAATCATTCAAAAAATATTAATTTATATTTGACAACCATAATGATCCTATATTTCATAATTATTCTTAAAAATAAAACTAAACTAACTTAAAATTGAAATTTATTCACCATTAATCATTAATCATTGAAAAATATTTCTTTATTTAAAGTTGGAGACTCGTTTTTATCATATAATTTATAATTATTATTAAAAAAAAAAAACTAAAATTTTATTATCATTAAATATTTCATTTTTCTCTTACACTTTATAGTGATCTTTTAAAAACACAATTGGAATTTTATTAAATATTTCATTTTTCTCCATATACTTTATAGTCGTCCTTTAAAAACACAAGATTGGAATTTTATTAACATTATTCGTCGAAAAATATAATATCATTAGAAGAATGATGATTAATTCAAACTTGAAATGACAATTAGTTCAGATTAGAATTTTATGAACGGTTACATCAGAAAATGTAATCGTTTATAAAAAAGTGACAGTTAATTCAAAATTAAAATTCTAGTAACCATCATGATAATAACAATGAATTCCAAATTGAAAGACAATTAATTCATCATGAAAATAAAAATGAATTCCAAATTAAAAGGACAATTAATTGTATTCCAAATTAAAACGACAATTAATTCAAGATTGGAATTTTATTTACTATCACTAAGTTTAAAATATAAATGAATTCCAAATTAAAATAAAAATGAATTCAAGATTGGAATTTTATTTGCCATCACTCAGTGTATAATATAAATGAATTCCAAATTAAAGTACAATTAATTTAAGATTGGAATTTTATTTATCATCACTTAGTATAAAATAGAGTTCTCTTTAAAATGACACTTAATTCAAAATTGAAATTTTATTAACCATTACTTATTTGGAATTCCCAAATTTATTAAGTTGTACAATTAATTCAAGATTGAAATTTTACTTATTATCACTCTCTATAAAATAGAGTTCTCTTTAAAATGACACTTAATTCAAAATTGAAATTTTATTAACCATCACTTATTTGGAATTCCCAAATTTATTAAGTTGTAGTTATTTTTTTTCAAAATGAAAATTCACACAAAATTTTTATTTATATAATTATTTTTATTTTACAATTACAATTTAGCTTTGCTCTAAATCTGTTCCGGCCACAAAGGGTCCCAGACTGAAAAACTCATAACCTATTCCAACCACAACGGATCCCAAACGGAAAACTCATTTACTTCTCAAACCTAATGAGGAATGAAGAGTTTCAAGAGACTCTGACCATTAAAAAAACTACACTGATTCAACTGTAATAACAAAAGATAGAAAAAAACCATGACACAGGGGCAGCAAAAAGAAAACAAATCCAGATATGATCTGCCTTAAATTGCTAAACTGGAACAGAAATTGTTTTAAGTTGTAGATTAAATGTTTCAAGTTATAGTTTTTTTTTCTGAATATTATTTGTTTAATTTTATTAGAAATTAGGTCCTAAATGATTGGATCTACATATTTGGGTGATTAAATATATTAATTGGAGTGTTCCAGAGTTTTTTCAACACAATCCATTTATTATTCACAAATACAATTTAAACAATAAAAATAACTATTTCTATATCCTTAAATTCCAGTAAAAAATATCAAAACTTAAAAATTTACCAAAAAAAAAAAATTGCTTAATTTACACAATTTAAGTTCTCAAGAAAGATTGCTTAGTTCAATGCACTTCTTCTTTTTTATTATTCTTTAACTATTTTTCAATGTTCTTTTTCATTATTCATTATTCAACCATTTTTCAATGAAAATGTTTCAATGTTTTCTTTTTCTTTATTCTTAACTATTTTTCAATAAAGATGTTTTGATATTTTGAAAGCCAAAATTGTTTGTCTATATGTTTTCACACTTGATCCATAATTTTAAATATAAAATATGTAAATGATTATTTCCAAAAATTAAAAAAACAAAACAAAATTCAAAGTTCATAGTAACAGATAACTTGGAGTGGCCCAATTTGTCCGTGAGAATAAAAATGGTCCAACAAATGCTGGAGGCGACTCTGGTGACTTTATCGATAAGTATAAAGATTGCCCAACAGACGATGAAGGTGATTTGGTCCAACAAAAGCCGAAGGTGCGCGATATTTAAGCGAAGTTATATGGATAACAGCAGTATGACTGAACACACAGATCTTGACACGTAACACCAGCATTATTAGACATAATAGCCACAAACAGGGGGCCGACTGGTTCTGCTGACCACAAAATTTGGATATTGATTGATTGGTGCTACTACCATTCCATGCCTTGATGCCTTTCATCCAGTTGTGCATATAGATGGCCAACGAAAATGATCTCAATTGAGTAAAATATTAAATGGAAGCTCATTAAGCCTCGCTAAATAAATCAAAGGTACCATGTAAATAAATCCCATATGAATACACTCGTAATTTATTTAGGAAAATTGTCTGAATGAGGTAGTTGGATTTGCCTTGAAACTAAAACCTTTAACTATATAAAGTAACTATATACAGAGAATAGTGTTAAAATTAGAACCCTGAAAGTATTAAAAACATACGCAGTTATACAGTAAACTAAATCAGAGACAAGCAAATACAAAAACCTTCATCATATGATTAAAAAACTAGAATTGTTTTCCCTCCTTTACTTATTCTACTATCTGTTACAATCACAACTGTAGCTCCAACTTCTAAAACACGCCCATAATATTGATCTCCTCCGGCTGGTAATCTATTCCATTTGGGTATTTGTGAAAATAATAGCATCATCTAAATCTCGTTCAGTTTGCCGTTGGACTTGAATAGCTTTCAGCAACGTTGATTACAAAGCGGTACTTCACATCTCCCTTCCCTAATCGTTCCATTGCTGTGTTCACGTAATCGATTGGAATGTTTTCAATCATGCAAGAGATGTTATGCTCTGCACAAAAGTCCAACATCTCTTGAGTTTCCTTCACTCCTCCAATCGAACTGCCCCCTACAAATCGCCGACCTGTAAACACCCGAAAAAAACCCAGTCTCTTAACTACACAGAAAAAAGAATGCATTCGTATACATAGAGTAAGCTTAAATGAATCACATCATATGGGACGCATCCAGAAAGAAGCTGGAAAGAAAAGAAGCCAAAAGGGGTGCAAGAAGGACTTGCCAGATATGACGGCCGCCGGATGAAAAAAAATGGGATTTTCAGGCAAACCAACCATAACTAATTTCCCTTGCACTTTCAATAAACTGATGAGAGGTTGTATGGGATGGTCAGCAGAGACCGTGTCAATTATGTAATCCAGGGACTTGGCTGCATCCTGCATCTGCTTCTGGTCTTTGCTAATGATGAAGTGGTCTGCCCCCAAAACCTCTCTGGCTTCCTTTTCCTTCTTAGGCGATGTACTGATCACCGTTACTCGCAGTCCAAAAGCTTTGCCAAGTTTCACAGCCATGTGTCCCAAACCGCCAAGCCCCACAACGCCAAGGCTTTTTCCAGGCTCTGTCATTTGGAGGTATTTCATGGGGCTGTAGACAGTTATTCCCGCACATAGCAATGGGGCTGCTGCATCAAACGGCAGAGTCTCCGGGATCTTCACTACAAATCTGCACCACAGATTTGATTAGAACTGTATTTGGCCGAGATCTAAAATAAAAATGGTTGCAATGCATAAATTGGGAAAACCATGTCTCATACCTTTGGTCACAAACCATCAAGGATGAGTAACCTCCAAAGGTGGGAGACCCATCCGCATTAATGGCGTTATACGTCAAAACAGTCTTGTCACAATACTGCTCTTGCCCTTCGCTACAGGAATCACACTGTTGGCAGCTCCAAACCATGCAGCCCACGCCCACGCGATCTCCAACAGCGAATTTCTTCACTTCTGCTCCCACTTCAGTTACAAGCCCTACAATTTCGTGGCTGCAATCACATACTGCTAATTAAAAACACGCAAAAACTTATAGGGATATGAGGCAGCGTTGGTAACAGAGGAAAACAGAAAGACATTACCCCGGAACCATTGGGTATATCGAGTTTTTCCATTCGTTCCGAATTTGGTGTAGATCAGAGTGACAGATTCCACAGTATGCGACCTTGAATGTTACGTCATTGGATCCAGTTTTCCTGCCAGTACAAATCAAAACATTTAGTGAAATGAAACTGGAGTTTCCCATCCACTTACAAATGAAAAGGGTTAATCATAAACATTAGTTTCCCTGGAACCTGCGAGTGAAATTGATGGGCGAGAGAATGCCGGAGTCGTCCCTGGCCGCCCATCCCTCAACCTCAACCTCAAACCGGCTTAATTCTCCTTCATTCACCATCACCATCTTCTCTTTGCAGAACAAAAACTGAGACTGTATTTCGATACAATACTGTTGACGACAGGCAATAGTAGTGCAGAATGGTAGAAGAACGAAGAGCGGAGTCGTCTTTAAAAGGTTTGGAAGAATATTTTTCTGGCGTTAAAAAGGAGACAAGTTTATAGCAGAGCAGAACGGTAGAAGAACGAAGGAGTCTCTAAAAGGTTCGGAAGAAGGAATTTCTAGCCTCAAAAAGGGAAAGGCAGTAAGCAATGGCGTCACCGATTAGATTTTTTTGAAGGCAGTCAGCAATGGCGTCACCGGTTAGAATACTCTAGTCACCGATTGGAATACTCTAGAAAGGGGGATTTAGAATACTCTAGAAGGGGGATTTAGATATACGTTAAATGAGGCGCGTTTGCTAAACGTAAACGTTTTTTTTTTTTTTTTATGTAATTGGGTTATGTAAATTTGGATAAAATCATTATTTTCTGTTGTTTAAATTGTATTTTTGAATATATAAATGCATTTAATCTGCTGAAAAATTTCTGAAACAAGTAGATTATACAAACTTAATCACTCCAACTATTCCTCATAAATTTCAGACAAACTCAAACAGAAAAAATCACTATAAAACATTTAAAAGTTAAAATGTTTAAAATACTGCGTTAAAATGAGGCTGCAGTGGAAAAGATTTTGTTTAGGGATTGCTGAGATTAAAATGAGAAAACCAAGTCAAATTGATTTCTATTCACTCCCTGCCTTACTAGCTAAATTTGTTTCGGTTGATGTTTATGAAAATATCACCAAAGAAGTTAAGGTGTTTATGGATATGGAAGTTGGTTATTTTCAATGATTAGTGTTAAATTATATCGATGGATTACAAGAAGTGGAAGGCTTTAAAAGTGGTAGTAAGTTAATTTTGAACAATACATTTTCTGTTGCATGGGTTTCATGATTTTTAGAATATGTAAGTGTTGTTTGTCCATTCTTCGCCATTTCATATTTGAGTATGGGATTATTTTGAAAATTTTGAGTTCTAGTTTTTTTATGAAATTTTTGAGTTATAGTTTTTTTTCGAAATTTTAATAAGTCTATGTTGTATTGGGTATTTGTTTTTTACATTTGTTTACATATGAAATATCATGGAAAATATTGAGAATTAATATTATTTGATTATTAATTTTTTAAGTTTTTTTAGAAGATTAATTATATTCTAGTAATTGTATACTTTTTTAAGATTTGGAGTAATACAAAATATTTCCTCAAATAATTTTGAAGATATTTTTTTCTTTTCGAGACATAATGTCTTAGAGTCTTACTCCCCAAATGCTCGATGGCTTTCACATTAAGGTTCAAGGAAGCTTTCATTGTTCTACTTCTTTGAAGCCAAGTGGTATGCTAACGCATTCAAGTGGGAAGACCTTGATTTCATAGTGTGACCACTCTCCCTTAGCGTTTCTTAAAGCTTAATGCTTGAGCTTAGGAGAGGACTTTAGTTAACATGTTTAGACGAGACAATCACGGACGAGCTTGACAACAAAGTGGGGCCTTCTAAGTACAACTCAAAATTAAGTAACAAATGCATATCGTAGAAAAGTTCATTTAACCCATCCCCAATATGAGATTGATCCAAGGGATAGCTAGGACCCATCTCTCGATTGTGACTTCAACCAGAAAAGGCTTTGTCCAATGAAGGCCCAATGAAAGGGGTATTCATTGGAGCATAATTGATGAAGCATAGAGTACTCTAAATTCAAAAGGAAGTCTATCCACCCAAGGTCCTCCAGAGCTCAATGACTAAAGGTGGCCCAAACTGCTAACCCTTTAACCTTATCTAATCAGGTTCTCAAGCCTCGTGAAATTTGCTACATTGCACCTAAAGTCATAAGGAATTTAGACTATGAAGAGTCCAAAGAGAATCCTATTGTTATAAAAAACATAGGGCCTTGGGATGGTATTAACATTCAACATGAAAGCATTGAGCTTTTAACCCTTTGATGACCTGCTAGCTAAGTGGGACTCATCTTCTTCATAGACTTATTACATAGAAACTCTAATCCTTTAGCTTCAAAGCGTTGTTGATAAGGCTTATCATCGCAAAAATATATAGCTTAGGAAAGATTTAGTTATTGCATTTTGAGCATGCTAGTTCTTATATCCTCCAATGATCTGGATTATTTTGAGAGTGAAATGAATATAGCAATAATAGGAGAAATATCATAGAGATAGTGCAGATCACAGTGATACAATGAAACCCAAACTCTATAAATGAATGAAATAGTGAAAATATTGTAATATGCAAAGCAATACAAACTAGGTAGAATTGTGCTAGTTTATCTATGAGAAGAGATATGTCAAGTGAGCTCATTTGAAAAGAAAAAAACCCATAACAAGAGGCTAAAACTATATTTTATAAATGTCAATAAAACCCTAAGAAGAAAAAACCTTAATATGCAAGAACCCTAACCGTAACATGAAATTAGCATTGAGTAAGAATGTTCAGTTGGATGAGTCTAAGTTGTTTAGAAGAAGGGGATCCTTGTTGAGACCGTAACATTTTTCTTGTTTGTCTCATTTAGGTTTTTGTTGGCACAGGGGCAGACCCAGGGTTCAACGCTACAACAACGCACCAACAAAACCCTAACTACTGACCCTTTCGGCAACACGTGCAAAGCAGATGAAGTCTCACCCGAGGTAGAGGCAGGGGTGGTTGCAGGACTCCAGTGTCTGCAACCTTAGTTGGGACACAGATCTGTGATTACAACACCTTAACAAGAACTTAGCAGTTACAGTTCGTTAATATTTAGCCTTAGTTACAGTGCAACTAAACCCTAACAATAGATCAACGCAGTATTCACACAGATCCAATATAATCAAGCACTAAGCACAACAACATAAGTCAGGTCCAACATTCATTCACGTTATTTAGCACTAAGCTATCATATCAAATTCATCTAACATATGTCAATGCACTAAGAATTTAACCACATAAACAAGAGAACAACCATAAAGCACATAGCGACCACAACACAAATATACGTGGTTTACCCCCACCCTGGGGCTATGTCCACCAACTATTCTCCTTTATTTCTTTCTGTCAATCTTCTACATGCATAGAACCATGATATATTACTCCGCAGAGGACAGGAGATCTACGCACCTCTCTAGATCCTCCTTCCCTATATTATAACACAAAGCCTTCCACAGTCTCTTACAATCACTTGCACTTAGCTCTGTAAGTCTCACACATTTTGCATAAAGCAATTACAATTACCACTTGCACTTAGCAATTAACACTTGGCACTTAACATATTGGCGACCTCTTCTTACATCACCTAGCTATCTATTTATACATCACAAAATGGGCCTAAACATGGGTAAACCCATGGGATGACATCCCATACCCGTTACATAAGCTCAAAACCCAAAAAAATCCCTAAAAAGGGGTCGAGATCCCGCGATCTCTGCTTTGACTTGCGCTCTGTCTTCGACAACCTGTCGAAGTCCCAAAGTAGGTCAAACATGACCAAGGATCCTCAAAACTTGGTCAAGGGCCAACAAGCCCCCAACACTCACCTGTGACTCATCCCAAGTCACTCTGATCTGGGTAGTTGTTCTTCGAAAGCGTCGAGCTTGGCTCGAGCTGCTTCGACCTGTTGTTGTGCCAAGGCCTCCTGCTCAACGAACTCTTGTATGACTACTTCGTTCACAAGTCCCTCTAAATGTTGTTCGATTGCAACAACTACTTGTTCTAACTCTGCGCCTTAGCCTTCAATCTCTTCAAACAGTTGGCAAGCTTCGTCCTAGATTGGTTGGAGCCTTTGAGTCACTTCCATGACTTTGCTCTGAATGGTGTGGACCTGTTGTTGAGCAGTGCATTGTTCTTGGGATCGCTTCATCCTTTCAACTGTTGACAGGAGCTTCAACTACGCTTGTACTGTTGTTGCTTGTTGCTTTGCCTCCTAGAGCTGTGACTCCAATACCTTCAACTCAGTGTCTTAAGTAAGTCACTCATAATTATGTGCGCTGCGAGCACTTAGCTATTTGCATTCCAGAGCGAATGCTCTGATCCTCTATACTGTGCTTTGGATAGCAGCTTCTCTTTGATCTCGCACGTCCTGCGGGGTACTTGGCACTGTTCGTAGCTCGAGGTCTGTGATTCTTTATTGAAGCTGTTGGATAGCTTCTGCAAGCTACTCTACTTGGTGTTGCACTGGGTCTTTCTCCTTTTGCTCTAAGCCTGTCACAGAGCGAAGTGCTCTACTGACTGCTTCTCTTACTCCCACCTGCTCTGCGAGCAACTTCTCTTTCTCTTGTTGGATCTGCGCGTTCTCTTCTTCAAACTTAGCTTGGAGGGAAACCTTCTCTTGCTGCGCAACTTGACATTGCTCTATAACTACTTTTTATACTTGCTTTAGGGCCTCTGTGGTCTGTTCGGTTTCTTCCTGTGCACGACGAAGGCGAGCTTCGGTCGCATCAGCTAGTCTACGGAGTTGGGAAAGATCATCACCCAACTCAGGTGCTTATAATGGTGGGGGCACATTGGATACTGCGCAGATGGATTAAAGGGCTTGTTTCACCCCTCTGAGTTCAAACTCGATTCTATCATACATCTCCTCCTACTTGGCTTCATGTTTCTGCAAGATGTCTTGCGAGACATTTTCTACAGCTCCAATGATAAAGTCGAAGTCATCCAGAGTGAGCACAGTCCGCATCTTAGTCAAGGTGGCTCTAGATTTATTTCGAGAAGTGGATTTCGTGGGAGAAACCTTCCTTTTCTTCAAGGGATCAGCCTCATCAACAAGGTCCCTACACAGTGTTACTTCGCCTTTCTTTTGTTGGTCTTCCTTGCCATCTGTCTCTTATACTTCATCATCACCCCCTTGTCCAGGTGATATTGAAACAATGCCTTTCGATGTGTTGCTCAAGTTCTGGACCTCTTCGGTCTTCTTCCTTCTATTGGGTCCAAGACGGTCCTTTGCTTCATGAGTGGTCTCAGGTCTGCTGATTAGTTCATGGTCTGACATTTCTGCGAGGTCTACGAGGATGAGGAGTTCTTTTGACTAGTCCTTGGTGATCTCTTCAAGGTCCTCCTCGGTGAGCTTGTAGTACGATTTAAGCTCTTCTTTGTGCTCATATGCGCGCACGGTGATATAAATGAAGTGTTGATCTGCGTGGAACATCATGAGGGATCCGAACCGATGCAGGGTGTTCGATGCCATGCAAGGGAAAACTTCAATAGCCCTCTTCAGCTGGAGATAATAGGAATGAAAGACCATGTTCGACTGCCATTGTTTTCCCATATCGCTTAGAGTACCAAAGTGTGGTGAACTTCGCAGCGAGCGACTCGAACGACTCAATGTCCAGGAAGGTCGCACCTTCCGACATTTCCCAAGTGGTAAATGTGATGAGTATCAGGAGCTAACTAAAGTGGAACTCATATTCTGATCCTGAGCTTCGCGACAATCTAATTCCAACTGGTTGACCAAGTACTTCGCCCAGTTCATCTGGAGTCCTTCTACACATTTCTCGTCTAGGTCAACAACGAATCTTGTGACTTGAGTAGGTCGGTTCTTCCTCACTAGCTTCCCTACGATCAACTGGTAGGCCAGGCACACTATGCCATTCTGTATGGAAGCTACCTTGTAGCCTCGCGTTCCCTTTTCTACACCGTCGTAAGTGTCCTTAATTCTCTGTGCCAGGGCGCAGTCAGAAGTCTTCCCTGGGTAGAAGTCTTGTAGGTCAGGTCCTTGCATGTTCAATCCGGTGATCCTATGGATCAACATTGGATCGACTATAATGCGTCTATCTAGCCATAGGCAGTCGCCATGGTAACATGAGAGCAGGATCTTAACACATGCGTTAACCTCTTGGTGTCTTCCAAAGTGTGGGATCTTCATCACGTTCAAGAGGGTGGATTGCGCAAGGTTCATAGTCCATGGATGGGGGATTATTTTTGAGTTCTTCCCCTTTGTTCTAGTCAAATACTTGTAAGGAGCAAGCATGTTATAATTCTTTCGGTCACCTAGGTTGACGTCATTGAACTTCAACGTCGCGATATTATCTTGCTACATTCGGACTGAATGTATCCCTTTTGGGAGGTACGCAGTAACCATGGTGTAATCAAAGTCCCTCGGGACACTGTCACGACTCACCGCGCCAGCCAGAGGCGGGATGTAGTTGGGTAAGATGGTTGGGATTAACTTTGCATCTGATAGATCATCTCTGTGCTTGGTTCTCTTTTCTGCTGTTGGTCGGGAAGGTTCGGATCCACGAGTAGTCAATGGAGAGGCTTGCACTCCTCATGTCGATGAAGCTTGAATTCTTGTAGACATCACTCTCTCAGCCATCATATCAATTAAAACTTCCTTGACTGACTTCTCCACGACGCTGAGCTGGTCCGACATGCACGCTTTCGATTGGAAAACTTGGGTGGATGAATGAGTGCTCAAATCAATAGAATCGGTTTCGATCTTTCTAAGCACAACGTGGTAGCAATGGGTTCTCTTGTTAGCTCTGATAAAATTCGCAAAAGTGTTCTCGGTGCAACAGTCGAAGGACTAAGTAGACACAATGTAATGGATCTCTCCAACGGATAAGAAGCTTTCCATTAATGCAGTTATGTTCGTTGCGACGTGGTCCCAACGGTTCGATGGAGATCTTTCTGGCCATAATTGTTGTTCTAACTGTTTTGGAACACCATTCCAACGGTTATAATTCTTCCAACGGTCATATCGCTTCGCCATGGCGAAGGGTCATGGGGCGTTGTTCTAATATCCTGGCGAAGTTCCAATTTTGAAAATCTTCCTTCTGCGAAGTTCCCTTTGGGCCCTTCTATAACTTTTCGACCTTTGCTCTCTTCTTACTAAGTTTTCTAGCCTTCTTCCCAGTGATCTTCGTCTCGGTATTCCTTTTTCCATTATGATTCTTGTCTTCTTTTGGCATAGCAGCTTCGCGTTGTTGGGATTATTTCATAGGATTAGAGAGTAATACTGCTTCTTTATCTGGGGTAGGTGCTCTACTCGCCTGTGAGTCTTCTTGTGTTCTTTCAACTTCATGATCCAAGTTTCTAGTTCTTAGTAGCTTCAATCTGCTCTCTTGTTCTGCAATCAAGTATGCTATCTTCCTAGTCATGAAATCTTTTAATTCCTTCTTTCTCTGTTCTAGGGCCTCCTGTTCTTTTCTTTTGGTATGATCTTTCTCGATCCAGGTTTTTCCTAATAACATGGTAAATGGACCGTTGTTCTCAATGAATCTAACAACCTCAAAATCTTCCTTTGTCGAAGCTCCATGAGCACTCATAAATACCTGGGTGAGTCTTCCACATAGGGTTATCAACTTTCCCTTCAATAATCTTATTCCTCCCAATGAAGGAGTCATATCAGGATTTCTTAAAGCTTCCCAAGTTCTTTCTGTCATGATATTTACCCGTGTTTCCTCATCCAGAACACAGTATATGTCAAAGTCTCTTATTCTTTCTTCTATGCATTCTTTTTCTTTGAATATCTCTCATAAGTTGATATCTCTGTGATATTTCAGGGTCTCTTTCATTTGCAGTAGTACAATCTCTGATTCTTTCTGGGGTTCTACCATGGTCTTAGTTTCGTGACCTTCCTCAAGGTTTTCTTGTCTCATATTCATTTTGTCAAGCTTAGCAATCATTCTAGGGCAATCTAAAACTTTATGGTCCATAGCTTTACACAAAGACAACTAGGTCTTCTTCCAGGGCATTCCTTAGCAAGATGTCCCTGTCTTCTGCAACTGTAACAAAGGGTTAATTCTCTTTTTTTCTTAAATGATCCCCAACCTTTCCTGTACTACGCAATAGGATCATAGTAGCTAACTTGTAAACAATTCTTTCTAGGATCTTGCATCCATTTGTTAGTCCAAACATTATTTCTATGCATAGGAATAACATATCTTTCATTATTTATATCAGATCTACTCATATCAAAGCTTCTTTCTTCTAGTTGTACCCTAGTTTTCAGACTAGGATAACATTGATCAAACATACCTAGATTCATACTCTTGAAACAAAAATTTCCACTAATCTTACTTTCAGTAGAGCACAAAGCTTTCATATCTAAAACTTTTCACTTGTTCTTACCTTTATCAGAGCACAAAGCTTCGAGATCTTACCTCTTTTCTTCGGATTCGACCTCTCTTCTTAGCACAGATCTTTACAGGTCAAGTAGAATACTACGCACTAAGGCAACAGATCTACGCACAGAGCTTTATTTCTTTCCTTCAGTTTCCAACAATCACAATTTCAGGTCCCGACAACAGAACCATTTGCATAGCAGTAATGACAAAGTACAACGTTGTTCAATCAATCATAACATCGTTCAAACCATAATATTCGGCCAACCCAAAAATCAAACGGTGGATGATATATCAATGCGCCAATCTATTGTTTGAAACCATGAATGTTCAATGTGAAATCGAACCAAAAGTTAAATATGTGTCATTGTAATAATTCAAACCAACGTTAAATCAAAACCCAAATGTTTAACCAACGCGCCATTGCATAATGTGTAATCAAACATTTATAAACATTGTGACCAATGATTTCATAAAATCGACAAGCCAAGAGCTTATAATAATARGGATCACATTATATAAAACAAAATCAACCATGACCCYTATAGAATCAAATATAACCYATAMAYTTACATGCYCAATGCCTTATCAATCAAATAAAGATCAAGTTGCGCAATCAAAGCAAGAATAGGCAAATGGACATAGTTCGAAAAATCATTCCAGCCACTTAATAACAAACCAAAGGTAAGTGCCTTTCAGAATATCAATGAGAAGATCATGACATTTCAAATAAAGATGGAGGAGTTTTCACACTTACAGTCGAGAAAACTAAATTGAAACCAATTTGCAAATGCCGCATGAAATGAAAATATCGTCTATTTGCAAAATGCGACGTCAATTTGAAGTTCAGAAGACGTAGGTGTATGCAGCTTATAGGGCAATAGAAAAAATTGTATTGGCTGCCAACAATATGGCAGGTGATAAAGATAGTAGGAGGAGCAACACAATGTATTTTTTTACTATAGGTGGAACAATAGTAAGTTGGATTTCGAAACTACAAAAGGTTTTTACACTTTAGACAATAGAAGCATAGTATGTTGTCGCTACAAAGGCTAGTAAAGAAATGATTTGGTTACAGAGGTTTATGGAGGAATTGGAAAAGAATCAGGAGAATAACAAGTTTTACTATGAAAGTGAGAGCGTCATTCATCTTGCAAAGAACTCAGCCTTCCATTCCAAGACTAAGAATATACAACTTAGGTACCATTTCATACAATCTTTCTTGGAATATGGACATTTGAAGTTGGAAAAGATACACACTAGCCAAAATCCTGCAAACATGTTAACAAAGGGAGTAACTAGGGAGAAACTGCGTTCCTGATCAGGTTCATTTGGTCTTCAAGCATGAAGGTGAATATGAGAAATTTGCTAGGTCCAAGGTAGAGTATAGTCCAACAAGTACAACAACAATGGAGTTGTTTTGATCAGTCTCGACTCTCCAAGTGGGAGATTGTTGATTGTGGAGCTTGCTTATCTTTCTATTTCATAGGTCTTTGCTTTCAGCCATGTTTATACCCCATGAAGACTGTACACCCTAGAATACTATACACCCCTCCACATGAGGGGGATTTCCCCCCCTACAGGGTTAAGGGGAAAGCAAGCCCTCGACGAGGGTTCGGGGGTGAATCCCCCGAAGGGAAAATTACCTTGTAAATGTATATTGTAATTTCATAGTAAATATAGATCGTTCATTATAAGTTCATATATATGACGGTAGAAGTTAGGTTAGGGTTTTTTCCCCTAGAAGACAACCCTCTTTTATGAGGGAAAGTTATTGCGGCTATGAACCATTGTGAATATTGTATTCTGAGAGATGAGACTATGAGAGAAAGAAGAGGAAGTTACAACATGTGTGTTGTAGGTTGTATCCCTTCATTTGTTGGATAATAATAAAGTAAGGACCTGGCAATTTCTCTGGTGGACGTAGCCCACACTGGGTGAACCACGTATATCTGTGTCTCTATTGTATTGGGTATCTTTTGTGTTTATTTTCTGCATTTGTTTTTATTTTATTGCTTCACGATCCTATTTTTCTAATAAGAACATGCTCGAAGCACATCTTGTCTCATGATTTGATGCATATCATGGTTATTTTGAGCACATGATTTGGAGTTCTTGGTATATGTTTTATGTGGTTATTGGGATGGATTTGATTTTGATGGTAATGATGTATCTGTATCAGTGACAATTATAGTGGTCGGATGAGTCTGGTTTTGATTATCATTGATAGGTTGAGTTTGGTTTTGATGATGATGATGATGTATCAGTGACAACAACATTACTAGTTGAGTCTACATCTATATTTCAGAGAGGAAGGAAGGGGAAAGGAAAGGGGGTTGTATCCTACTTCCAGTTGGATACGGAGAATACAAAGAGTCATAGATTCCTTCAATTTGGAGCCTATAAACTAGGAGGTTTGTGCCTCCTTCCAGTTGGAGCTAGAGAATTTAGGGAGTTGTATCTTCCTTCAGGTTGGAGCCTATAAATTAGGGGGTTAGTGACTCCTTCCATTTGGAGATGGATAATTCAAGGAGTTGTAGATTTCTTCAGGTTGGATCCTGTATGTAATATCCCCAACCAGGCTAGGAGGGGAAATTATGTTTTTTGTCCCAAATATGTTACTCCTTCTTATGTGAATGTGTTGTTAACTTCTTACAAATAAGTTTCTCAATTAGGAATATTTTCAAACATATAGCATACATCCATTAAAAAAAAACATATTAGATAATATGGCATCTTATTATAGATGGAAACTCCTAAAACAAGTACAATGATATCTAATGGTTGTAATAATAGTGTTGGGTTGTTATATTCTTTACAATGAAAGTCTAGTGAAGGTGGAGTGATTGATGGTAGAAGTCGAGGTGGATCAACAATAGGTCGAGGGTTGAGGTAGATTGATAACAAGTTGAACACCAAAGTTAGTCGAATGGGTAAAGTCAAAGTTGAAGGTCGAAGGTCAAAGCAGTTTGACATGGTAAAGGCATCGAAAACAAGTCGAAGAGGTCAACCGACAAGAGGTCGACGGGAGGGAATGGGGCGATCGACTGAAGACTAAATGAAGGTTGGCTGGTAGTCGATTGGTAATACGACTTGGATTCAATAGTAACATAATCCTAAGATCGAGGGATTTGTAGCCAATTATCTACATGGATCTGTAATCTTTTTTGGGCACCATTGATCCATGTGGATATTGGTGGCCACCCACCTATTCCAACTGGCTCTTCTTGATAGTTTTTAGTTTAGCATATTCTTCTGTAATTCTTTATAATTGTGGGTTTTACACTTTTGGGGCTACCTAAATCCCTACATAGATTCCAGGTGGATATTGGTGGTCACCCACCTAATCCAACTGGATTATTTTGGAAGTTTTCATGTCAATACATATTTTTGTACTTCCAGGGCTTTTTGGGGCCTTAAACAATGTTTTTTTGGCTTGCCATAGTTAAACTATAGATGAAGTCATAATTTGACAACATAATGTGTAGTTCTTGAAAAACCCTTTCCAACGAGATATCACATGCCTAAAACAAAGTTCATATGCAAAATTTACGACCCCAAGAAGTTGAGGTACCAACTTACCCATCAAGGCCCACATAACGTTTGGCGTTTCATCTCCTAGGGTTAGGTTTTTGGATTTCTATGGTTTTGGAATTCATGAGTAATGTTAAAAATGCCTCTAGAGCCTCATTGTGATCATTCTGCTAAGGCAGATGTGCGTAGCAGCCACATCTCATCTCAGAGATAACTACCACCATTCGAGCAAGTTGTTTTCAGTTATGTAGTTTTACAGTTTCAACCTATTTTATTTATTCAATAGAAATTATTGTTCACTGGATATCTGTTTTTGTTCTCTATATCTCTACGTTATTGTATTCAGTCTTTTATTCATTCGTTTTTCTCATAAATCTATATCAGTGGTATCAAATTGGTTTGCTCTTGATTTATTTTTCTTCGTGCATGCCCCCAACAAGATCTGGGTACAAGAAGTTGGGACTCGAACTAGTCGAGCCTTTGCAATATCAACCACGATGAGCCTGAAAAAAACCCATGGGCGACGAGAAGAAAGATGATGGCGCAGGATATCCTTTTAAAATGTTGCTCGAGGAAGCCCTTGCAAAACAAAGGAATGAAATTATGGACAACTAAAAGCTTCTGAGTCACAGACATATTCTGATTCTGAATCAAATCCAAAAGGAGGGAAGAAGATTATTGATGCCAAACTCAGTGCCACTGTCGCTAACACCAAATTCCATCCAAGCAAACCAAAATAAATAAGGGGAACACCTCTTTCACTCACATAAGTGGTTAAAGGGGGCTCCACTTAATTTCATTTTCAATAGAGGCAGTCAAAATAACTTGATCTAAGTAGAGGTCGTCAAGCGACTGGACTTGTTGATGAAACCACACCCACAACCCTACACCATCGGCTAGCTTCTCCAAGGAAGCGATCTCTGTGTCAACCAACAATGTCATCTACCCTATGACATTAAGCCGTTCAAATTCAACGTATTGTGTGATATTGCTTCCCTTGAAGTTTGTGATGTTCTTTTAGGACAACCATATTTGTGGAAGTGACATGTTGTGTATAATTCTAGACCCCACAGTGTTATTATTATTTTGGGTAGAAAATTGTACAGGTTACCAGAGGTAACACCACCTACCACTATTTCTTTAATCTCTGCTAAGAAATGTTGTAAGGTCATTTCACAGACCGATAAGTTCATCTTGTTTGTGATCTGTGCTCACAGTAAGCAGAAGGTCATCGCCACATTCGTGGCCTCTACACAAAGCCTCTCTTTGCAATAGAAGTAAGTGGATGGGATCGTGGAAGTGTACAAAGACATCTTCTCCTCACCCACTGGGGTACCGATGCACTTCCAAGTCAATCATCTAATTGATATAACCCTTGGTGCACCTATTCCTAATGGATCGATCTATTGTCACTCGCTGATAGAAAATGACGAAATCAAGCATTAGATACAAGAGATTCTTAAAAAAGGGGTACATTAGATCCATCTCCTCCCCTTGTGGAAGCTCGATTGTCTTGGTGTAGAAGAAATATGGGACCTCACGAATCTACATTGATTACATAGCATTAAACAAAATCAAAGTCAGGAACTGGTACCCAATTCCCTGAATTAATGAGCTTCTTAACCAACTCAAGGGGGAAAAGTTCTTCAACAATATTGACCTAAAGTCTGGCTACCATCAAGTTCACATCAAACCGATTGATGTATGGAAGACAACTTTCAAATCTAAAGAAGGTCTCTTCGAATGGATGGGCATGCCCTTTGGAATAACAAATTCACCAACCAGTTTCATGAAGTTGATGGATGATGTATTGAGACCCTTCACCAACTATTTTGTGGTGGTATATTTCGATGATATCCTCATCTTCAATAGAATTTGGCAGGAGCACATGCAACATATTCAACAGGTTTTGAGCACTCTGTGGTAGCACAAGCTATATGCCAACTTGGAAAAATGCTCCTTTGGCATGAATAGGGTCCAATAATTGGGATACATTATTTATGAGCAAGGGGTATATGTGGATCCAACTAATATCCAAGTCATCCATGACTAGTCAACCTCGACCACACTAATCGATCTTTGGATCTTCTTGGGAATTTCCAACTTCTACTGACAGTTCTCTTTGGAATTCTTCCATATTGCATGGGCCCTCAATCAAGTGACCAAGGGAGGTGGCAGGGAAAAGTTCACATGGGGGAAGGAACAACAATGAGAATTTGATGATCTGAAGCATCGCTTGTTCTCAACTCCAGTTCTCTCCTTACTCGATCCGCAACAACCATTTAATATTGATACGGATGCATCTAACTATGCTCATTTCTCACTCAACATGATCATCCAATAGCACACCATAGTGAAACACTCAGATACCATCCAGAAATACCCCACCTATGACAAGAAAATGTATTCCATTGTGCAATCCTACTATCAATGGAAACATTACATTCTTGGAAAGGAGAAAATCATCCACACTGATCACAAGCCTCTCAGTTCATACAGACACAAGGGAAGTTGCAGAATGATCGTCAACTAAAATGGTCCACATACTTGCAACAGTTCCATATCAAAATCAAGTATAAGACATGGAGAAAAAATTGTGTTACTGACTGCCTCAGTCGACCTTCCATGGCTTCTCTCACCACCGTTCTCTATTCCTGTGGGCATGAGGCATCTGAGTGGCCTCGACTTTATCAACGATATCCTAACTTCACCACCACCTATCAGCTCTTGGGTATAGGCATGAATGTCGCTGATTTTCACATTCAAAATGGACTGTTATGCCATATGGGCCATGTTTTTTTTCCTGTAAGCGAGCATGCAAAGTTGATTTGGGAGACTCACTATAGTTGGATGGCAAGACATTTTGGCATGGAGAAAACTGTGGTCATTCTATAGAAACATTTTTATTGGCCAAAAATTCGATAGGATGTCAACAAGTATATCAGATACTGCACTGCCTATGCCATTTATAATAAAACCATCAAGAATCAAGGCTTATACACCCCTCTTCCTATTCCCGAGATGCCTTTAGAATCTATCTAGATCTATTACATGTTTAGCCTTCCATCCACAAGAAAGGAAATTATTGCGTATTTGTGGTGGTTGATCGGTTTTCGAAGCTGGTCATTCTCACAGACCGCGAGAAGAGAATCATACTAATAGATACTACCAATCTCTTATTTGAATGAGTGTGGGTCCATTTTGGCATACTACATGCCATCATCTCCCATCAGGGAAACATGTTGCTCATTACATTTTGGTCGAGTCTCTGGTCACTGTTGGACATCAAGCTCACTAAATCCACATCCTTCCACCCTCAAACTGATGGCCAAACATAGGTATTCAATCCGATGATTGTGAAAATATTGCACATGTATAACTCTAAGAATTTGTGTACATGGGATGAGAGTCTTCCCTATGTTCAACATATCTACAACATGGCTCTCCATAGCTCCACCAACCATAGCCCTTTTCAAGTGGGGCTGGGATTCCAACCCTTGGGTCCCATTGATGTTACAATACCTCTTGCAACCAGACATGCAAATTCTTCCCATGTTCAATCTGAGGTCGACAAAGCCACCAGATTCATTGAGAAGATTCAACACATCCACCAATAGGTCCATGAAATTTTGCATAAAGCCAATGCTAAGTAAAATCAATGCCATGATAAACACCAGGTATCACACAAGTTTCAGGTGGGAGACAAGGTCTGGTTACATTTGAAGAAAGAACACCTTATAGGGCCCCATCAGAAGCTCCGTCCACTTCACTATGGGCCTTACACTTTCACCAAGGCTATGGGTGACAATGATTTTGAGCTCAAAACTCCCCCCTTATTTGGCTTGCACCTAGTGTTCAATGTGAACCTCCTCCACTCATATTTTCCACCATTATTGGACACCTCGGAGATCATAGAACAATTGAAACCAACAAATCTCAACCATAACTACATGGAACATCAATCCACTGATCAGATACTGGAGACACATGTCAAGGGAACTCACCAGTAGAGGATCCATATTTATTGGGTTGTCAAGGCAGGGCAAATCTCATACCATGGAAAGTGGATCACCCACAACCGAATTCAACAGAAATTTCCTCACCTGATGGGGGAAATCAACACAATGAAGACCACTTTCCATGGTACAGGATTTTCCCTACCTTGACAACATGATAAATATGGATCCTCTACTGGCGAGTTCTACTGGATCCAATATCGATCCACTGATCAGATATTGGAGATGCAGGTCAAGGGAACTTGCCAGTAGAGGATCTAGCTTTATCGAGTTGTCAAGGCAGGGCAAATCCTGTACCATGGAAAGTGGATCACCCACAACCAAATTCAAAATAAATTTCCTCACCTGATGGGGGAACTCAACACAATGGAGACCATTTCTTCCTAAGTGGGGAGCACTGATCCAGGTGGATATTGGTGTCCACTCGCCTATTCCAACTGGATCCTCTTGACAATTTTTAGTTTAGCACATTATTTTGTAATTAATTGTATTTGTGGGTTCTACACTTCTAGGGGTGTTTGAATCCCTACATAGATGCCAGGTGGATATTGGTGGCCTCCCACCTATTCCAACTGGCTTATTTTGGAAGTTTTCATGTCAGTACATCTTTCTGTACTTCAAGGGTCGTTTTGGGGCCCTAAACAATGTTTTTTTGGCTTGGCACGATCAAACTGTAGACGAAGTCAGAATTTGATGGCATAATGTGTATTTTTTGAAAAGACCTTTCCAACGGTCTATCACCTGCCTAAAACGGAGGTCATATGTAAATGCTACGACCCTGGAAAGTTGAAGTACCAACTTACGCATCGGGGCCCACATAACTTTTGGTGTTTCATCTCCTAGGGTTAGGTTTTTGGATTTCTAGGGTTTTGGCATTCATGAGTAATGTTAAAAAGGCCTCTGGAGCCTCATTGTGATCATTCTGCTTAGACAAATGCATGCAACAACCACATCTCTTCTCATAGATAACTACCACCATTCGAGCAAGTTGTTTTTAGTTCTGCAGTTTTACAGTTTCAACCTATTTTATTTATTCAATAGAAGTTATTGTTCACTTGATATCTGTATTTTTTCTTCGTATCTTTGTGTTATTGTATTCAATCTATTAGTCATTTTTTTTTTCTTATAAATCCAGATCAATCATGTCTTTATGATTTTTCCTATTGTAAATCCTATAAAGAGGTGTGTTGTAAGGCCGTAAAGGCTAATGAATGAATCACAAGATAGCTAATCTTTAGAGAAATATTCAGATGTAGGTTGTTGGTCATGCATATGTAAGACGGTTGGTTACAGGGTTGTTCTTTCATAGGAAAGAGGCTATGATGTCGAGTGTGTCTTAGGTGTGGACCAAGGTTAGATATGTAACATTTTATTCAAATTGAATAAGACAACAAGAGAGAAGAACGCTCAAGGAATGTTGGTTTTCCCAGTTTGGGTTTCCAAGGTAAAATCTTTGTGTACTATGTGATTTCTTTTTCATTTACATGCTTGATTAAATTCTTCTTTTCTTCTGCTAGGTTTAGTGTGGAAGTGTGTCTCTTTTCTCAACAAGTGGTATTAGAGCATGTTGGATTACTAAGAAGGGGGGTGAATCAGTAATAGATAAATTTAATCATTTTTAAAGACAATATATGAGTGTTGTTAATATTTATGATCAATTTATCAATATCATTCAATAAGTGCAAAATAATAAACCATGAACAATGAGCAATCACACACATACACAATACACCAGTAATTTTACGTGGAAACCTAATGTGGGAGAAAACCACGAAACACTTTTTCTTATATGTCTTTAAGAATTACAATCATTGGAAGCACCAACTTCCTTTGTTTTCCAGTTGCATCTGGAAGGAGGCTCCAACCCCCTATATTTTCAGGCTACAACCTTAGGGAAGCTCCAACTCCCCAATTCTCTGGCTCCAACCAGAAGGAGGCTACAACCCCCTGTGTTCTTCGGCTACAACCAGAAAGTGGCTACAACCACCTATCCTTGCCCTGTCCCGCCGCCCTAAAATATAAGTGCCAAATAGATGCTGAAACCAATGCCACACTGTCACTATGATATATATCGTTGTAAACATGTAACAATCTATGGAAATAAACTGTAACCAACATGTACCAATAACCTGTGATAAAGTTGTCCCTGTAACTAGCCTGTACAAACAAGAACCAATAGGTATGCAACATGTATATGATACATCTCTTTTATGTATGCAACCTATCTATAATGCAACCCACATATGTATGCGACATGTCTATACATCCACCTGCATACACATTCAAAAATATAGAGTTTTCACCTTGGTTTGTTTCCTTTCTCACATCAATATGTAACCTGTCACTATCTCCAATCTGCGACTATGCCCTATGCATACATCATCATACATATCCCTTAACCAAGTGCATCTATGTCTCTCTAGCCATGTGCCTTAGATGCGTATACAATCATGATCAAGTGTAATAACCCTCACATGGGATATACATCAAACCCTCACTGATATGAAACCTCACACTACACAAGCAACTTCACAACCACTTCACAACCAAAATCCCTCAACCATGTACCAAAACATCCCTCAACACTAACAAGATGTACCAATGATAAATATTAGATGTACCAATATTGTATTTCTATAGATATAGCTTATTCAATAAGTTCCATACAACTGATAGCCTCTCTAGGGAAAATCTTCAAATCCCCATAACCATATCTCAAGTAGACAACAATATCCAACTACACATAGAGATGAGACATACCTTTTGAACCTGTAGATAGATATGCTATACCTGATCATTGTAGACCTTCTTGGGAGCTTGCTTTCAAAATCTAAGAACCTGACACCCTCAACAACTCAAGCTTTCATGGATTTCCCCAACTGTACACGCCCTATTCTCCTTTAGCCCGCTTATGTACGCACCTTCTTCCACTGCATCCCATGTACACCTAAAAAAATATGTTTTCTTTTCCAGTATTTCTACAATTATGAAACTTTCACTATTAACCCTCCTTTGCTACCCCGGACTTGTGTAACTTCAGATGTATCAATGAGTACCTGCAATAAACTTTTTCACAAATGATATATATTCAATGTGCTCATTATATTCAAATAGGAGACCCTTTCTCTCTTATTTATACTCTCCAAGTAGCTTCCTCAAGGGGTTACCTTCTAACTAACTTTACCCAACTTCCTTATTTTAGGGCTAACCCACTTCTAACCACTTGTCCACTTACAACAACTTTTTCCACAAATAATAAACTCTCCACTTCTAGTTGCAACTAAATTATTTTTAATTATTTTCTTATTGCAACAAATTAACCCATGATTAACTCCTAGTTTCATCCACTTTGAATAGTCAACTTCTTCTAGGATTTTCTAGAATAATTTGACTTCTTTGACCTTTTAAGGGATTCTATATAACTCATGAGGGTTCTCCAAATTCACAAGTCCATAACTCTCTAACCGTGAGGAGTTATGTGATGTTCCACATATCATCGGAAATGGCATGCCATGTACTATCCATATATACTAGTATTATTTATATATATATATTCATATTCATACCATTATACATCAAACAAAATTGAGTCCATTAACCATGTGACACACCCATTACCAAAATCTGAAAATTTTTGGGATTAATCTCCCATACATGGGAGATCTCCTAAACTTCGCGTTAGTGAAATGCCAA
>JZKD02S1673353.1:214245-224479 GCA_000966675.3 Picea glauca
AAGATTGAAGATTCACTATGAGTAGATTGATCCTTGGCAGTGGTCATCAACAACCAAGCGATTATATGAGTCTTATCGTAGAATTCAATATCGAGTAAAAACCAATCTTGTAGCACATAACATTTTTTGTACCTCACATAAGTGGTCCCCTTATGATATAGCTTTTGAGCATGGCCGTCACAGGATGAGATAACATGTGGTTTTTTCTGCATGCCTACTTTGTGTTGTACTCAAATGGAACAAGTATGGTACTCTATTGAGCTGACAAAGGAGGGAGTACAATGATGAAACTCTCATGCACCTTAAGGGGTGAAGTTCGAAAATTTCAGTGACGATGGTTCATGAAACCACTTATGGTCTCTCCTTTCAGCTGACAAAGGGGGAATTGATGATGGAATTGTAGATGGTTGTCAGACATAAAGTTTGGACAATAAGTATGCTAAATGGGAATGGAATTTTCCAAATGGGCAACTACGAGCTATAGATGACAGACTTTAGCATAATTATGGTTCAATAAGTTTAAGTTGAATCATACATAATTGGGATGTTGATTTTTATTTTTAGAGAAATGATGTGGACGTTTGGTTCACATAGATGGTCATTCTACCTAGCAGAGGACAACAAGATCCTTCTGCATTGTAACTTGGAATTTGATTGAGTTGTCAGGAATTTTCAAGGATGTGTTAGACTAGAAGTTGATTCACTTCTCTTGCTTCTCTCTCATCATATTAGAGTTTACATTAAGTGAACATTTGCATGCATCATGGCTCACATGATTACATAGTGAGATTTTCCAGAGATGGCAGACTTTGGAAGAAGTATGGTTCAATAACTTGAAATTCAATCATACACATTATACATTGGGATGTTGTTGGACACCTAAAAGTGTCACAATTGTTTAGTGGTCATCCAAAACCACCAGATAAATGGTATCAATTGGTTAGTGGTCATCGAAAACCACAGATTCAAAGAGAAATTAAGTGATACACTGATAGTAGAGTAGTGAAACTACATGTTCACCAATTAGCAGAAGACGTCAGATTCTTCTAGCTCAAATACTTGGAAAAATGATCAAATTGTCAAGAAATCAGGGAATGTTCAAATATTGCAGCCGTTCACTTCCATATCTCAGCTCTCTTCCAGTTCATTTCATATGAACAATTCGACATCCAAATTGACAGCTTTTCAGGAAGTTCTTCATTGAGGCTCATCTTAGGAGTTTTAGTATGAAGACTTGGAATTGATACTATTTTATGCTTTATTACTAGTATTATTGATCAGACTTGTGATTGAGGGAGAGATTGTTAGCCTATGGCTTACCTTAACCAATCACTAAGTCTAAATTGTTACCTATATTTGTATTATTCATTTAGAATATTAGTAATATATCCTCAAGTGATGACTAATGAGTTAGTTAAGATTTCCTAGCTTAATCATCATGCATGGTTTTAGGATCTAGAGAAAATATCTCTATGAGGTGGCATCACCCATTGTACTATAAATATGTAACATTGGTGTGAATACAAAAGTGTGTTGGCTAGTGAGCCTTTTTTGCCATGTTGTTGTTCTTGTTTATGTTTTATCAATTGGTATCAGAGCTTCTTTGTTTTATCAATTGGTATCAAAGATTCTTAGTTTTATCACAGTGCACTCTATGTGTTTTGTTTCCTTCTGGTTTACTAGGAGGGTCGATAGTTTTAGAGGGTTTTTTTGGAAACTTGATTATATTTGAGTCAGACTAAGAATGTAGAAAGAAATATTAAAAACCCAAAAAATGGTTCCACTACAAGATGGAACTTCATGGGATTGAGTGGACGGGATCCATGAAAGAATTGTGCAGAGAATGAAATAATATAAGGGAATGTTCATACCATGGAATCCAATGAAGTCCAAGATTGAAAGGTCGTTGAAAACAAAGGAACTTGATTTTGCGCAGAAGGATAACAAAAAACCTGAATTAACATTGCAAAAATACCTTGACAAATACATGTTTAGCGACTTGCATGAGGTATTTTTTTGTGATTTTCCACATTTGTTGCAGGAGTTGCTATTCAGGTTAAAAGACAACCACCCAAAAAATCAGATCAAAGAGATGGAGTGGAATCTTGTGGAGATCGGGCAACTACAACAAGTTGACAACAAATTTACACGCGCAATAGATTTCTGGTTAGATAGTATTGTTGTAGGCCTTATCATTGAATTTGTAGTAGATATCGCGAAGTCTTACAACGTAATAGAGAAGGACTTTCTAAAAGGACCCAAAGGTAGGTATATCATATCATTGTACACTTCAATCAAGATTTTATTATATAACAACGATGTGATGACCATGGAATCAGACAACTAAACTTCCCTGTGCGCATGGGGAAAGGGGGGAAGCACTGACAAGAGGTGGAGAAATGGATGACGAGATGGATAAGGTAAAGAAGAAGGAGGCCATGGACCTAATCATGATGGAAGAAGACAAGATCAAACAGATAATGGAAACATCTGAAAATATGTGTAATGGAGCACCCTACCAACATAATATGAATAATAAGAAGAGATCCATATCCAATAGAGAGGGCTTGGAAAGTGATGAAGAAGAGGTAGAGGATATCTGGGCTATGGAGAATATTGAGGAAATACTACGTGCAACATATGAAAGGAATATAGGAGGTCCAAGGGTAGGAATAAAAGAAAGAACTCTAATCCATGTCAGTGTAAGTGTGAAACCCATAACCCCATTTGTGACTAGTACACCAAAAGGAACACCAACATCTAAACAACCGAGTTTTAGTGATAGAGGAACGACATTACAAGGATCCATTCAAGGATCATCAACTAGGGGAGTGAGTTTAGGAAGCATCAGTCAAATATATACACCGCATGGAGGTAGTAATTCAACAGAGTTCAAGATGGCAGGACATGATCCCACCATCAGGTTACCAGAATTTCGAGGAGAGGTATCATAGGACCCCAAAAAGAACTTATTCATTTGCAAAAATATCTAGGAAGAAAAGAAGATCATAAACGAGGATACAAAACTTGTGCAGTTATCTATTAATCTAAGAGACCGCACACTGAATTGGTACACGAGCTTAGATCTAAACATTCCACCAGGAGCAACAAGGACCATTGCATATGTGAAAAAACTATTGATCAATGAATTTCAGAACCCAATTTCAGAGGATTAGTATATGAATGATATGATTGAAATCAAGAAAAAACCAGGTGAGTCTATTTGGGAGACTGATTAGAGGTTTAAATGCTTGAAAGGTAAGTTGAAGTATGGAATTACTGACATGAAACATAGACAATTATTTGTTAACTCATTGCTACCACATTTGAAATACCCATTAAGACAACCTAATATCCAAACTCAGGTAAAGGCTCTGCAGGTAGGCTTACAACTGGAAGACAACCGACATCAAAAGACAGATCCACCAATAGAGGAGCTAAAGGAGGATTTGAAGAACCTAAAATTTGAACTTAACCAAAATAAGGGCAAAGAGAAAAGAGAAGTTGTTTGGTGTATCACATGGAAAAATGAGTACCAAACCCTTTGCCAACAAGAGGAATATGGTGGAATATCTATAAGACGCATGGGAATGATCCATATCATTATCCAATGATGCAGAAGTATCAGACAGTGCCTAAAAGTTCATACTACAATTTTTGCAAGTCAGTGGGTCATGATGATAAATATTGTAGTACAATGGACCTAGTGAGGGAGATAAATTCATATACTTATAGGGTGAAAGTAGAAATAATGATAGGGAAAGATGCACATCAGTTTAACTAGGTACCACCTCCATACAACAATGCGCAACAACAATACAACATTGCGCAACCATAATACAATACTACACAACCACAATATAACCTCATGCAGTATAACTATGTACCTCAGTACAAAGTGTTATCACCATATCATTTCCAGATGGTGTTCGAGTTTCAAAATTATAATGAAGGATTAAATCGTCATAGAGTTGTGATAAATTTGGAGGACCCGGCTATACCTAGAAGCGTATGGACAAAGTAGCAGAGATATGGGGACTAAGACTCAACAAACCGTCAATCCCAAAATCATCCCAGATGAACGACTGAGATGCGTATCAGGGATGTAACTAGTGCGAAGATTAAGCGGTCGAGGGCAAGCCGGGGAAAACCGTCGCAGTTTTTTGTGGGACATGTGGCACCCTTAGAAGTACATAGGAGAAGAGGGTTTTCTGACTAAAACCACTTTTTTCAACCTCCAATGACAGAGTTTCCAGGAAATACGCGGATTGTAGATATTGAAATGACCTGGATCAACGACCGAGGTGCATTTCGACGATTGAATTAGTACAAGAATTAGTTGACAGAGGATGGACCAGGGAAAACTGCCCTGGTTTAAATTGTGGACACGTGGCATCCTTAGAGGCACATCAAGGAAAAGGGTGGTTCATCCAAAATCATTTTTCTCCAAACCCCGATGGAAATAGATGCCTATAAAAGGAAGAACCTCAGGCATTATTCTATGACAATTTGAAGCGTTCAAACGTTCGAAAATTTGGCGCAAATCTTCCATTCAAATTTCAAAGTTCAGAACTGAACCAGACCAGTTTTCTCACCGCTTATTAGGTATTCTTCACCATGGCTACTACAGCTCAGAACAGATGCACTGTTGTAAATGAAGTGTTAGCAAAGAAGAACTTGGAATGGGCCCAAAATGCCATCGACTTATTGAATGCTATACCAACTGTCAATATTCAAGCCATCAATGTGAAAGACAGGACCGCATTAATCATTTCATCCAGGAGAATCATTGCTAAGCACAACCTGCTCAGATCGGTCCAGAACAAAGATGTGCAAATGGAGCACAACATACAGGAGTTTAAAGATGCCTTTGAACAATTGTTTGCTAAAGGTCTCCCCTCATTTTGGGATGATAAAGGCTCATTATACAATCAGGAATATTATCACACTCTCCTCATGCAGTGCAGGATGGAACATTCTAGGTTTGAAGATATGGAAGAAAGTCTAAAAGGCCCTAGCTTGGTAGAACATTTAGCTACTGGTTTCGAAATTCTAAACAGGTTCAAAACAATGAAAGTTGGTGTGCCAATCATGTCCTATGCTACGTGCATTGACTTGGAAATTTTGAATAAAGAAATGATGGATTACGAAATCCCCTCTAATGGGAAATGGAAAGAACTCATGCAGTTGGGTAAGACAAAGTACAACATCCCCGGAACCAACAGGTGATCTCCAACTGTCACCAATATTGCAGATCCAACAGAAGCACAGGGCGGAACAAATGGCGTGGAAACAGTCAGGCAGTCAGAGAGACTGTTCATGATGTTGAAACGTTTTATTTTTGCTAATTATTGTAAATCATTTTGTATACCGAAACTTACATTCGAAACTGTTACAGAAGATGAAACGTTTCAGTTTCAGTCATTTTTTATCAAATTGTATAAGTACTAAGAGACTTGAATCAATTAATGTTGGTAGAGGTGAAAGAGCACCTTTTGGTTGTATCAGACACTATTTGTAAATTTTCTGAATCTAAATTGAATATAAATGCAGAAGATTTTGAAGTTTCTATGAAAAGATCATAACGGGTGGTGTTATGAGCTTTGTTTCCTTTCATCGTATGTATTTCCTGTAACCTGTCATTTCATTTACATTTTTTTCTATTTAAATTGGAGATATTAAAGGCCCAGAATTCGTGTTGTGATGCTCTTGGATTAAGCAATTTAAATTATGTGATTGTCTTCTTAACCTATTCAGAATTCATTTCAGTAATGCTCTGATGCATTTATTTGTTTTCTTCATCTTCCTACACACCTTTTTATTTCAAGAATAACTCAGATTCATCGCCTTATTTAGCCTTTGTCCTCTGGAGAGTTCTATTAGTCGATGCATTTTTTTCATTCACTTTCAGAAGTTTGACTCCATAGCCCATAGTGTTCCCCCCTTCTTTTCCAACAACTTTATTAAAAATACCCAAAACAAACCAAATATAGACACCGATTTCCATAAATATATCAAGTGACACGAGAGAGCCCTCTCTAAGTTGAGCAGGCTAGTACCTCAGCTCTAAATTTGGTTGAAATATTTACCTCTGTCGTTTGTCTATTTAGCTGGACATAATTTACAGAGTGCTAACATTCTGACACCATTGTCGGGGATGAAATTGAAAAAATTTTCCTTGGGAAAATGTCTTAAAGCTTTAGTTTGATCCCTGAGGGTGATAGTGGACCAAATACCTTATTGGCTGAGATTATGTTTACCCTGGTGACTCCATTACTCAGAGGCCAGTTGTACTACACTGTGTAATATAGAAATCCTGGCCCCTAATAAAATCCACACCAGGAGAAACCCAGACATCGAACCTGCAATTCCTGTCTCTAGCCTTGAAAAGCTTGGCCAAAGAAGAAAAGAAAAGACAGTAACCCCTGTGTTACGTCCAGACTGATATTCGTCCTTACCTAGAGACAGATTGACCAATATCGAAGACCTTGAGTTTGATCTAAAATTCAAACACTCCCTATTCAGAACTAGGTCCAAATCTCGTTTAGACGATACCATATTTGACGAAAAAAGATTCCAAGATTTGATTCTAGCCACTTCTATCAAGCCTATAGTGACTCTTGTTCGAAACTAACAACCACTCTAACCCCTCACAGCAACTATGGCAGCCATATTTGCTCCTCTCATACTTCCTTCTCTATTGCATGACTTACCCCAAGACTACAACCTAAGGATTAAGCTATATGATGATGAAGGTAACATGTCAACCTAGAAACACCTAGACTGGTTTAATGATTTCATAGACTTAGAAGAGGTGGATTTTGCAGATGTGAAAATGAGGTTGCTTACACAAATCCTTGTAGGAGATGTAAGAAAATGGTTAAGATCCCTTGCACCAGGAAGTATCGCAGATTTCACATCTTTTGAGACACTCTTCCTTGCCAGATGGGGAGATAAGAAAAACCCCCTTCAGTTGTTGACACAATACAACAATATGAAGAGGTCACCTAATGAAACAGTGCAGGAGTTTTCGGCTATATTAATGAAAGTATATAATGTGATTCTTGATGAAGTAAAACCCCCACCTAAAGCTGCTCAGCTCAGATATGTTGATTCTTTCTAAAGTGATTTTTCTTTATTATTGAGAGAACGAAGATCTTCCACATTAGATGATATGATGACAGATGCCATTGAAGTAGAAGTAAACATAATGGCTTCAGGAAAAATGAAATCTAATTTTGACAGAAACATGGGCAAAAATCAGGATAAAGCACAAACTTCCACATCACAAACATCAGAAGAAAGATTTGAAGCGATAATGAGAAACATGGAAAGGATGATGGAAATAATGGCATTGGGAAACAGACCCAACCCTAGAGAACAAGCCGATGATCCACCTAGAAATATGAGAAGACCCGCCGGTCCACAGATCAGACAAAGAGAGAAGACAAACTAGGGTAATCAGGCAACTTAAGAAGACCAAACAAATCAGGGAAATCAAGGAAATCAGGGAGAACAACAAATAAGGCCTCCTTTTCAGAATAATTATGTGAATGAATATTATGATGGATATTTTGAAGATAATGTGAACTGTTGTGATGACAAAGAAACTGAGGTGTTTTTGACCAAAGAAGAACACGACCAGTTCATGGATGTGAGTGAAATATTTTTCCAAGATGAAGAGGAAAGGATATCAGTAGAAAGGGAAGATTATGAGACCGGATTGCAAAACGCCATCATGCAATTCCAAAGGCAATACAATATCCGAAATCAAAAGGTGCCTCCAAATCCTTTGAAAGGTAATCTCCCAAAGGCAAACTCCACCAAATATGCTTAGAGTAATGTGCCCTCTTCTAGTCAGCCCAAAAAGGACTACATGGGAAAAGATCTAGCTGCAAAGGATTCCACTGTGAAAGAATCTACTACAAGGGACGCTATGGATAAGGGCAAGCAGAAAGAGGAACCGCAGAAGAAAATATTGACAAGAAAAGAAACTCTCACTAAAGAGGTAGAAAAAACTGTCCTCTTTTGACTTCGAAATTGAGATGGCTAAGATTGAAATTTTGGTACCATTTAATGAGTTGATTAGAAATAGCGAATACAGAAGTCAAATCATCAATATGCTTAAGATGGGACAAACCTCTGATACTCTGAACATACAAGATGATCACCCAACCATCTTATTTGGGTCGAGAGTAGAAGAAAGTGGTGAAAGTGAAGAAGTTCCTCCTTTCTATGTCAACTTAAAAATCCACGACATGACTTTACACAATGCTATGCTAGACTCCGGAGCATCTCACAACCTAATGCCTAAAGTGGCCATGGACCAATTAGGCCTTGAGGTCACAAGACCCTATAAAGACCTGTTCTCTTTTGATTCAATGAAGGTGAAATGCCTTGGCATGATAAAAGACATGGTCGTTTCTCTGGCACAAATCCAACAAATAATATGGTGATGGACGTAGTGGTCGTTGATATCCCTCCGAAATTCGACATGTTGTTGTCCAGGTCATAGGCTACAAAACTGAAAGGAACCCTCCATATGGACATGTCATATGCCACTATTCCTGTCTTTGGTCAAGAAAAAAGATTGTACAGGGAAGTTCTACTGAAATATATGGTCAACAACAAATCACAACCTACCAACCATCATATCTACTCAGTAAGCATTGAGCCATTTTCTTCAATGATATATGCTCCAGAGCAGAAGAGACGGAAATAGTCCTGGCAGATAAAGGTATACCCGGGCAAGAGTTGGAGGAAATTTCAGAACAATAGGGTGACCCAGAGGATCATATATGGAAAATGAACTTCGACAGATCTGCATGCAGAGAAGGAGCTGGAGTTGGCATGTGGATAAATCATCCCAAAGGAGATGCGAAATTGTCCTCTTACAAACTCGTTTTTGAATGTACAAATAATATGGTCGTCTATGAAGCGTTAATATTGGGGTTGAAAGTTTTGGAAGAGTTGGGTGCCAAAAGGATTGTTGTACTTGGAGACTCTGAACTCATCATAAATCAAATCAAAGGCATCTACCAGGCCAGACATCCTAGACTGAGGACTTACAAAAATCTAGTATTAGAACTCCTTGAGAAATTTTCAGAATGCAACCTTTCAACAATTCCACGGGAACAAAATCAGGTTGCCGATGCACTGGCCACTTCAGCAGCAATGTTCAAAGTCCCAATTTTTCTCAAAAAAAATCTACAAGGTTGAATTCAAGTACAGACCGACAATACCAGACAATATGAAACACTGGCGAGTCTTTGAGGATGATAAACAAATAGAAAGCTTCCTCAGGATGGAAAATGAGTTCGAGAATTTAAGCATTTATGATGAATATTGCGACGATAAAGTAGATGCAGATGCTTTCACCAAAGAAGGATACTTTGAAAATCAAATTGTTGTCAGAGATATTGTGCAGCTAAAGAGCAACATTATCCCCAAAGGCCTAGTACCATTAGAAAAATGTTTTGATAACAACGATGTGGCCAAAAGTCCGAAGATCATAGTAGATGAAGGGGATGTAGAAGACTGTAATATTGGGACTCCATAAGAACCAAATATCATTAAACTATCTAAGAATCTCAACCCTGAAGTCAAAGAAAGGTATGTAAAATTAATGAAAGAATTCCCTAATGTCTTTGCCTGGAGCTACGATGAGTTGAAAGTTTATGATACTAGTATAATCCAGTATGTTATCCCGATAAAATAAGATCACAAGCCATTTAAACAGAAGTTAAGAAGAATAAACCCTCTGTTGTTACAATTGATAGAGAAACAAGTAAAGAAATTGTTTGAAGCAAAAATCATAGTGTCCCTGAGATTCTCCAAATGGGTAGCAAATTTGGTGCCCGTCAGAAAAAAGAGTGGAGAGATCGGATTGTGTGTGGAATTTAGAAATCTGAATAAGGTATCTCTTAAATATAACTACCCTTTTCCCAAAATGGATCACATTCTACAAAAGGTAGTGGGCTCTCAAAATATGTCGATGTTAGATGGTTTCTCGGGATACAACCAGATTATGGTACATCCTGACGATCAAGAATATACAATGTTCACCTCTCAAACTTCAAATACCACTGCCTTGGAACTTGCTTTAGGCCATAAAATCTTTTCTTCAACCTGCATACCAAATTCTCCTTCCCTTTGACCTCATACCCCTGTGGCTATTGCATATAAATCTCTTCCTCCAAATCCCCATGGAGAAAAGTTGTTTTTACATCTAACT
>JZKD02S1673353.1:243265-257150 GCA_000966675.3 Picea glauca
CAACCCCTAGATCAAAGACAAAGACTAGGGATATAATTTCCATCAATTTCTTGCAATTTCCATCTCACATGTGAGATGGATCTTCTTGTTCTTAGTGTCTCAATTGTTGACACCATCATTGTATCGAATGTTGAAACATCATTGACGTCACCATTGTCTCCATCAACCAAGAATATATGACCTGCTATGTCCTACAAAATGTTTTCAAAGATTCAACACTTGTTCAATTCTTTTAGCACATGGTTTTTCTTCAGCATGAGGTCTCGTTATTCTCCTGTCACTACTCATCCGCTTTATCATCAATCCACCTAGCTCATTCAATGTTGTAACCTATAGTCCTAGATCATTCAATGTTATAAATGTATCACATTGTTTTCCATTGCCAAGAGGCCTACCCACAAAAGGTGTATCTAGAAATGATCCCATAGCCATGTCAAACCATGTCTCAATTAGCATCCCTACTAGCACTCATAGGGGACAAGATATATCACCTCTATAAGATAGATGTCATTAATCAAAGTTTGACAAATGAAAAAATTTCAAAGTAGAAAATATCCATTATCCCAAGAGTTTTTTATTTGATTACCAATTAAAAATCTACTGCTCATGTGAATTGAACATTGGTAGGCGAAATCAAAATTATAATTAATTTGGTAATAAATTCAAAATTCTCATCTTGAGACTCAAATATGGCTACATTAAGGTTTCACACAACATCAATAGTAGTATGTCCTAAGTCTCATTCTTATAATCGTCATTAACTACAATGACAAGTTGATGCCTAAATCATGTGTTCTCTTGTTAGAGCTATGAGTGAGTTGAAGGTAAGAGTTATAAGGGATTGGGAAATCATCAAAAAATTTCTCTTCAAGGTAGAAAATTTATCCCTCTTTCTGACTGGGACATCGTCAACAAGTTTCTCTTCAAGGTAGAAAATGTATCCCTCTTTCACCTTCTCTTGATATTTTTGTTTCACTCAAAAGTTATTCATTTTTTATGGTAGATAGTGTATCCATAGGTGTTGTGCATTCAAGTCTCTATGAGATATAGACATCCCTAGCCAATGAGATTCAAAGATATTCTTACTAAAGTTTTACTCACTTGAATTATGTTTAGTCATTTTAGATTAGATAGAGGTTTAAGCTTGGTCTAGTGAACCCCTTTTATAGGGAATCACTGGATCAAGTGGTTGGACCATCCCTTTAGGTCACAATTTCCAATGTGTCTAATGCTCTATTCCCATGGGGTTCTAAATTGGTTTGTGGCATGTTTAGACCCATAGGAGTGGGTGCACACATGTTAGAATGAAGCGGCTCTTAGTCCTTGATTAGGGGATGGTGGTATTAAGCTTGGCATGACTATCCCCTTTTATAGGGAGTCATTGGCTCAAGTGGTTGATAATCCCACTAAGGAACAACGCCGCACAAGTCTTAATGTGTCTCATGTTATGCTCTTGTTGAGGTCCCTTGACCAAAATGGGTTGTGGTCTATCTAGCTCCAATAGGAGTGGGTGCATGTGTTCTAGTAATAGAGCGACTCTTGGTTCCCAATTGGGGGGCGGTGTTGGCCCTTGACCAAGTTTTGGAGGTCCTTGGTTAGGTTTGACCTATTTTGGGACTTCGACAGGGTGTCGAAGGTGGAGCACAAGTCGAAGCGGATATTGTGAGATCTCGGCCCCTTGTTTAGGGATTTTTGGGTTTTGGTCTTATGTAACGGGTATGGGGATGTCGGCCCATGGGTTTACCCATGCTTAGGCCTCTCTTGTAATTTATAAATAGATAGCTAGGCAATGTAAGTAAAAGGGGGGTGCCATGCTAAGTGCTAAGACACTAGACACGAGAACTATGTGTGTGATGTTATGCTAAGTGCAAGTGATAGTTGTAAATGCTTTGTGCATACTATGTGAGGCTTGCAAGGCTAAGTGAAAGTGACTATAAGAGACTGTGTAAAGGCTTTTTGTTGTAACCTAGCTTGAGGAAGGAGGATATGGCAGAGTGCGCACAGATCTCCTATCCTATGCGGAGTAATATCATGTGGCTCTGTGCATGTAGATGATTGATAGAAGACAATAAAGAGAAGAAGAGTTGGTGGACGTAGCCCCAGGCTAGGGGTGAATCACGTATATCATATGTTGTGGTTGCTTTATGCATTGTGGTTGTTTTATTGTTCATATATGCTTAGTGTAGTAATGTATGTTTAGATGTATCTGATATGATAGCTTAGTGCTTGGTGATGTAAATAAGTACCAGATCTGATCTATTTTGATGTGATTAGTTCTTGAATGTGTTGAGTCTTGTTGAATATTGTGTTGCATTGTAATTAGGGTTTATCTGCGTTGTAGACAAAGGCTAAGTACTAATGAGTGACAAATGTCAAGTGCTCTGTTAAGGTGTTGTAATCACAGATCTGTGTCCCAACTAGGTTGCAGACATCCGAGTCCTGCAACCACCCCCGCCTCTACCATTGGTGAGACTTCATCTACTTCGCAGGTGTTGTCAAAAGCGTCGGTCGTTAGGGTTTTGTTGGTGCATTGTTGAAGCGTTGAACCCCGGGTCTACCCCTGTGCCAATAGGTGGTGTCTTAATCTTTGTTTGGTGATCCCCTTTTACAGGGATTTACTGGTTCAAGTAGTTAGACTATCACACTAAGCCATAGGTTCCAATGTGTCTCATGTTACTGTTATGACCCAATGCCTTAAAAATGATAAGAAATCAATAAAAATCAGTCCACTTCGAGGGGGAAACCTCCTTTACAATATATAAACTTCAGAACAAAATATGAGATGAGATAAGATGATCTTAATACTAGATCTCCTTGATATATATATGAGACAAAGGGTTACTATTATAATGAAAGGGAGAAAATAAGGGTTCTAGCCGACCTACTAGAAATGTAATAATTCAATATCCAGGGCATACGAGATTTTATACATATCATGGGGCTTTGTCTAGGTCTTAGCAGTTACATTTCCATGGAGGTCCCTTTACCAAAGCAGGTTGTGGCATGTCTAGGCTCGATAGGAGTTGGTGCACATGTGTTGGAATAAAGAAGCTCTTGGTCATGAATGGGAGGTTGTGGTCTTAATATTTCTATGTCAGTTTCCTTTTAAATGGAGTTATTGGATAAACTAGTTGGACCATATTCCTAAGTCACAGGTTCTAATGTGTCTCATGTTCTAATCTTGTGTAGGTACCTTGACCAAATTAGGTTGTAGCTTGTCTAGGCCTAGTAAGAATGGGTGTGTGTGTGTGTGTGTGTGTGTGTGTGATGATAATAAAGAGGCTCTTGGTCCAAAATTGGAAGGTGGTGGTATTAAGCTTGGTGTAGTGTACTTAACCCCAAAAATTCAGAGCATTCACATACAATATGGTGCAAAATCCAAGAGCACAAGAGCAAAGAGAGATAAATCCTAAGAAATAACTCTTTCATAAGAAAAAATAGAGAGTTATGTTCACTTGCCTCTTCAATGGGGAAATCTTGAAGAGGCAAGTGAACATTACATAACCTTCTTCTCAATATATAGTTATCCATAGAGAATGTTAACTACCTATGGACCCCTTATAATGAGGGCCAACCAACTAATTTGGTCCTTATTAATAAAAATGACCATTTTTTACAATGAGTGACTATTAATTAACTATTTGATGGGCCTTATTCAAGGAATGTGACCTCATACATTAATAAAATATCTAAGTAAAAGGGTTAGGGTAGGACCCTAACATACCCTCCCTCTTCGAAAGAAACATTTTCCTCAAGGCTAAAAGTGAGAAAATTGTCGTAGAATTGTTGTCAGTTCCCATGTGGCATCTTCTGATTGCATATATTTTCACTAGATCAATACTTCCTTGATCTTGTGTTGGTGCAATTGGCTCTCTCTGGTATCCAATACTACTTCTAGTTGGAGCCAAATGGAACCTTCTTCATCAAATTATGATAGGTTGGTATGCACTTTGCAGTTTGATCCCACCGCCTTCTTTAAACATGACACATGAAAGACTAGATGAATCTTGGAGTGGGTTGGGAGAGCCAGCGTGTAGGCAACCTAACCAATGTGTTGTATGATCTGATAGGGACCATAGAATTAGGAGATATCTTTTGGGAAACTTTATCTTTGAGTGATGTTTGTTTATAAGGCTGCAGGCATGTGATCCCCTTTAGATCTATGTTGATTAGCTTGTTGTTTCATTGGATGTTGTGCCATAACCAAGTTGTTCTTGAGGATACGGATAATGGCTTCTCTGGTGTGAAGTGTTTTATCTACTGCATGAACCTTGGAGGTGCCTAGTACATAGGATGTCACTTATAGGGGGTTTTGGCCATAAACAACTTCATATGGTGTCTTTTTGGTAGCTCCGTGATAAGTGGTGTTATACCACCATTCGGCAAGGGAAATCCATTGTGCCCATTGGCGTGGCTTGAAGCAAAACATCTCAAATAGGTTTTTAGGCATTTGTTGACCACTTCTGTTTGAAGATGATATGCAATGCTCATATTCAATTGTATACCTTGAAGTTTAAATAGTTCCTACTAAAAATTGCTAATAAATATGAAACACACATGTGAAACAACGAAAGTGAGCATACCATATAACTTAAAAATTTATCATTTGGAATAGAACATACCATGTAACTTAAATATTTATCATTTAGAATGCCCTAAATATACAATTAGGCTTTAATGGGATTGTTTGCACAATTTCATAATCGATTAACCATATTTCTTCACAAGGGACAAACTACACTAAAAACCCTTCAATTACCCTTGAATACCCTTTAATAGAAAATCAGATAAACGTTCGAAACATTATCCCAATTGTGATGATAAACTTAAAATTTACTTTTATTTTCAAAGGTACCATGTAAGTAAATCCCATATGAATCCACTATTAATCTATTTGGGTGGGAAAATTGCCTGAACTGCGATGGCTGGATTTGCCTTGAAATTAAATCCTTAAACTATATACATTGGTAATTAAATCCTTAAACTATATGCACTGGTAAGCTATTTGGGAAAATTGCCTGAAATGTGATGGCTGGATTTACCTTGAAATTAGATCCTTAAACTATATATAAAGACAATAGTGTTGAAACTTGGAGAGATTAGAACCCTGAAAGTATTAAAAACATACGCAATGTACAATAAACTTATGCAGGAGACATGCAAATACAAAAGCCTTTATCATATGACTAAAAAATTAGCGCGGATTCCACATTATTTTCCCTCATTTTATTTATCTTTTACTTGCTCTACTATCTGTTACAATCACAACTGTAACTCCGACCTCTAAAACACGCCCATAATACTGATCTCCTCCGACTTAGATATTTGTAAAAAGAATAGCATCATCTAAATCTCACTCAGTTTGCCGTTGGACTTGAAAAGCTTTCAGCAACGTTGATAACAAAACGGTACTTAACATCTGCCTTCAGTAATCGTTCCATTGCTGTGTTCACGTAGTCGATTGGAATGTTCTCTATCATGCAAGAGATGTTATGCTCTGCACAAAAGTCCAACATCTCTTGAGTTTCCTTCACTCCTCCAATCGTACTGCCCCCTACAAATCGCCGACCTGTAAACACCCGAAAAAAACCCAGTCGCTTAACCACACAGAAAAAAAAATGCATTCGTATACATAGAGTAAGCTTAAAAGAATCCAAAAAGGGTGCAAGAAGGACTTGCCAGATGTGACGGCCGCAGAATGAAAATAAAGAGGATTTTCAGGCAGACCAACCAAAACCATTTTCCCTTGAACTTTCAATAAACTGATGAGAGGTTGCAAGGGATGGTCAGCAGAGACAGTGTCAATTATGTAATCCAGGGACTTGGTTGCATCCTGCATCTGTTTCTGGTCTTTGCTGATGATGAAGTGGTCTGCCCCCAAATCCTCTCTGGCTTCCTTTTCCTTGTTAGGCGATGTACTGATCACCGTTACTTGCAGTCCAAAAGCTTTGCCAAGTTTCACAGCCATGTGTCCCAAACCGCCAAGCCCCACAACGCCAAGGCTTTTTCCAGGCTCTGTCATTTGGAGGTATTTCATGGGACTGTAGACAGTTATTCCCGCACATAGCAATGGGGTTGCTGCATCAAACGGCAGAGTCTCCGGGATCTTCACTACAAATCTGCACCACAGATTTGATTAAAACTGTATTTGGCCGAGATCTAACAACGCATGAATGGGAATACTAAATATCATACCTTTGGTCACAAACCATCAAGGATGAGTAACCTCCAAAGGTGGGAGACCCATCCACATTGATGGCGTTATACGTCCAAATAACCTTCTCACAATACTGCTCTTGCCCTCCGCTACAGGAATCACATTGTTGGCAGCTCCAAACCATGCAGCCCACACCCACGCGATCTCCAACAGCAAAATTCTTCACTTCTGATCCCACTTCAGTTACAAGCCCTACAATTTCGTGGCTGCAATCACATACTGCTAATTAAAAACATGTAAAAACTGATAGTGATATGAGGCAGCGTTGGTAACAAAAGAAAATCGAGTGACGTTACCCTGGAACCATTGGGTATATCGAATTTTTCCATTCGTTCCGAATTTGGTGTAGATCGGAGTGACAGACTCCACAGTATGCAACTTTGAAAGTTACGTCGTTGGATCCAGTTTTCCTGCCAAAACAAATTAAAACATTCAGTGAAATGACAATGGAGTTTCCCATCCACTTACAAACAAAAAGGGTTAACCAGAAACATTATTTTCCCTGTAACCTGCGAGTGAAGTTGATGGGCGAGAGAATGCCGGAATCGTCCCTGGATGCCCATCCCTGAACCTCAACCTCAAACCGACTTAATTCTTCTTCCTTCACCATCACCATCTTCTCTTTGCAGAACGAAAAGCTCAGATTGTATTTCCACACAACTCTGATAGGAAGGAGTATTTAAAAGGTTTGGAAGAAATAATTTCTGGCCTCAAAACGGGGAAGGCCGTCAGCAATTGCATCACCGATTAGAACACCCGTCATCGATTGGATTTGCTGAAGGCAGTCAGCAATGGCGTCACCGATTAGAATACTCTAGAAATGGGGGATTTAGATATAACTCGAAATTACTAATCTGAGTAATAAAGAGTTAGAAATGGACGTGCAAGTCAAGTTATGTTGGAGTGGAAAAGATTTTTAGGGATTGCTGAAATTAAAATTGAGAAAACCAACTCAGATTTATTTCTGTTCACCCTGCCTTCCTACTAATTTTTTTTTTGATTGATGTTCATCTAAATATCACCAAAGGAGTTAAGGTGTTTATGGAAGTTCGTTATTTTCAATAATTGATGTTAAATTATATGGATCGAGTACAAGAAGTCAAAGGCCTTAAAAGTGGTAAGTTAAGTTTGAGCAATACATTTTTGTTGCACGGGTTACATGATTCTTAGAATATGTGAGTGTTTTGTGTTGAGTCTTGAACAACATCTTCATCTTCATATTTGAGTACGGAATTATATTGAAATTTTTGAGTTATAGATTTTTTAGGTTAGTAAGTTTGAAGTTTTCCTAAATTTTTAAGATTTATTGGGTGTTTTTCTATAAGTTTGTGTACAAATGATATATCATGGAAAACCTTGAAAATTATTGTTATTTGATTCTTAATTTTTCAATTTTTTTTGAATTAAGAGTGTGGTTTTTTTTTATAAGAGTCCACGAGTAATTACATACTTTTTAAATATTTAGAGTAATAAAAAATCTTTCCTCAAACGACTTCTAAGGTTTTTTTTTTTCAAAGACATAACGCTTTGAGTGTTAATTCCCAAAAACTCTATGGCTTTCAGATCAAGGCTCGAGGAAGCTTTCATTGTTTTACAACTTTGAAGTCCAATGGTATGCTAACTCATTCAAGTGTAAAGACCTTGATGTCATAGTGTGACCACTCTCCCTTGGAGTTTCTTAAAGCTTAATGCTCAAGCTTAGGAGAGGACTTAAGTTAATATGTCTAGATGAGACAATCACGTGAGAGCTTGACAACAAAGCGGGGCTGCTTTTAAGTACAACTTAAAATTAAGTAACAAATGCATATCGAAGAAAAGTTCGTTTCACTTATCCCCAATATGAGATTGATCCAAGGGCTAGCTAAGACCCATCTCTTGATTGTGACTTCAACTAGAAAATGTTTTTTTCAATGAAGGCCTAATGCAAGGGATTTTCATCGAAGTATAATTGATGAAGCATAGGGTACTCTAAATTCAAAAGGATGTACAACCACCTGAGGTCCCTTGGAATTTGATGACTAAAGGAGGCCCAAACTACTGATCCTTTAACCTTATCTAATTAGGTTCTTAAACCTCGTGAAGTTTCTACATTGAACCTAAGGTCATAAGGACTTTAGACTACTAAGAACCCAAAGAGAATCACGTTATTATAAAAAAAAATAGGGCCTTGGGATGGTATTGAACATTCAACATGACAACATTGAGGTTTTAACCCTTTGATGACTTGCTAGCCAAGTGGGACTCATCTGCTTCAGAGACTTATTGCATATAAACTATGATCCTTTAGCTTCAAAGCTTTGTTGATAAGGCTTATCATCACCAGAAATAGAAAGCTTGGGAAAGACTTAGTTGTTGCATTTTGAGCATGCTAGTTCTTATATCCTCCAATGATCTAGATTATGTTGAGAATGAAATAAAGACACCAATAATAGTAAAAATAACACACATATAGGGAAAATATCACAATAATACAATGAAGCCCAAGCTCTATAAATGAATGAAATAGTGAAAACATTGTAATTTGCAAAGCAATACAAACTATGTAGAGTGGTGATAGTTTATCTATGAGAAGAGATATGTCAGGTACACTCATTTGAAAAGAAAAAGAAAAACATAACAAGAGGCCAAAGCTATATTTTATAAATGTCAATAAAACCCCAAGAAGAAAAAACCTTAATATGCAAGGACCCTATCTATAGCACAAAATTAGCAGTAAGAACGAAAGTTGAGTTGGACAAATCTTAGTTGTCTAGAAGAAGGGGAGCCTTACTGGAACTGTACAAATTTTCGTATTTGTCTCATTTATGTCTTCCATAGCTCATTATAAATAAAATTAAAAGATTAAGTCAGCTCCATTGGCATGCATGCATTTGAGGTGAAAAACACATGAGAAATTCTCAAAAAATAAATTGGAAGTTCAGGACCAAAATTGTCAAAATCAAGATAAGTTATGAGATGGTCCTAGATGATGACCTAGATTAGTCATCCCCCTTTAGGAAGCAATGTCCGTCATTGCATCAAGTTCCTCCATAAGATGGGGAAACTTTTGTTGAATCTGGTTTCTAGTGTACCACTTGCCCTAGTGAAGAAATTGTTCCACTTTGATAACTTGATAGAGTTGTATGTTGTGTAGGTGTGTTCCCTTCATCTTGGTGTCCATGATTTGGTTGACTATAGTCTACTATAATGTCTCATATCATTAATAATAATAATAATAATAATAATGAAAAAATGATAAATAAAGTAAAAGATTAAAAGAAATAAAATGAATTACTATATTAATAAAATAAAAGGGTAAAAAAAGTAAAGATAAATTTATGGAAAACTAAATTAAGAAAAACTAAGATAAATTGCATGTTTACAAGTGAATCATATGCATGGAACTTCTTGCATGGATGGGTAAGAAGAATTCTATATAATGAAGGTGGAAAAGGAAGCGGGGAATATTTTGTTGGTGTAATTGACAGAAAGGCTTGGAACCTAGCATAAGTAGTTGATTGAGGGTTTGGGGGCTCCTAGTCGTAATGATTGAGAGGTTAGTTGGGAGGAGATTCAAACCCCACACTCTATTGTAGCATGTTGGATCAAATATTGGAGCGCAATGGTTTGGAATTCATAGCATTGCAAGTAAGTTGATTTCTTCAACTCTTAAGTAGGTTTCTCACCACACACTCCCTTGCAAATTATGTTATCATGATTAAAGTATCTTTATTTTTTTTCAATTAATGGTTGCAAATTTCTATGTTTATTTATGCATTTAGATTTATTAGAATTTGATCCATTACATATGGCATCAAAGAAAGTTTCCTACTCTAATATATCCTTGGACTTCCATGTTCTCAATGAGGGATAAGTTATTTAATCATAATCTAAAACATAGTTATTATAGTTGTTTATTTGCATTATGGTCAAGCTCAAAAAACCATCTATATTACTCAATTTTTTATGCAAAATTGACTATGTATGTTTTAGTTGTTCATAGCTAATCCCCTTTCCAAAATTCTAGTATCTACAACCATTTTTTGTACATAATTCGCAAAAATTGGTTGTATATATAAGTTCCTCTCGGAAAAAAACCAATTTCGAAAACAAACAATCGCCCAAAATGGAGTTCAGGAAGTGAAGTTATTTGCATTTTAAAATTTGATAAATTTTCAAGGTTTTTTCCATGAACGACCTTGTAATTTTGCTGATTTTTGTAGGAATTGGTGTCAAATTCGCCTAAATAATAGGGCCTTGGGATGGTATTGAACATTCAACATGACAACATTGAGGTTTTAACCCTTTGATGACTTGCTAGCCAAGTGGGACTCATCTTCTTCAGAGACTTATTGCATAGAAACTCCGATCCTTTAGCTTCAAAGCTTGTTGATAAGGCCTATCATCACCAAAAATGGAAAGCTTGGGAAAGACTCAATTGTTGCATTTTGAGTATGCTAGTTCTTGTATCCTCCAACGATCTAGATTATGTTGAGAATGAAATAAAGATGCCAATAATAGGAAAAATAACATAGATATAGGGAAAATATCACAATAATACAATGAAACCCAAGCTCTATAAATGAACGAAATAGTGAAAACATTGTAATATGCAAAGCAATACAAACTATGTAAAATGGTGATAGTTTATCTATGAGAAGAGATATGTCGGGTACACTCATTTGAAAAGAAAAAAAAAAACATAACAAGAGGCAAAAGCTATATTTTATAAATGCAAATAAAACCCCAAGAAGCAAAAAAATTAATATGCAAGGACCCTATCTATAGCACAAAATTAACAATATGAACAAAAGTTGAGTTGGACATATCTAAGCTATCTAGAAGAAGGGGAGCCTTGTTGGAACTATAAAATTTTTCTCATTTGTCTCATTTAGGTCTTCCATATCTCATTAGAAATAAAATTTAAAGATTAACTCAACTTTGTTGGCATGCATGCATTTGAGGTGAAAAACACATGAGAAATTCTTGAAAAATAAATTGGAAGTTTAGGACCAAAAAATTCTCAAAATCAAGATCAATTATGATGGTCCTAGATGGCCTCCTAGATTAGTCATCCCCCTTTAGGAAGAAATTTTCTTCATTGCATCAATTTCCTTCATAAGATGGGGAAACTTTTGTTGAATCCAGTTTCTAGTGGACCTTTTGCCCTAGTGAAGAAATTATTCCTCTTTGACAACTCGATAGAGCCATATGTTGTGTGGGTGGGTTCCCTTCATCTTGGTGTCCATGGTTTGGTTGACTATAGTCTACTATAATGTCCCATATTATTAAATAATAATACTAATAATAATAATATATAAAAAAAAATGATAAATAAAGTAAAAGATTAAAATAAATAAAAGGAATTACTATATTAATAAAATAAAAGGGTAAAAAGGTAAAGATAAGTTTATGACAAACTAAATTAAGAAAAACTAAGATAAAAAAAAGGGGAATGGCATGTTGACAAGTGAATCCTATGCATGGAACTTCTTCCATGGATGGGTAAGAAGAATTATGTATAATGAAGGTGGAAAAGGAAGTGGAGGATATTTTGTTGGTGTAATTGACGGAAAGGCTTGGAACCTTGCATAAGTAGTTGATTGAGAGCTCGGGGGCTCCCAGTTGTAATGATTGAGAGGTTAGTTGGGAGGAGATTCATCCCCCACACTATGTTGTGACATGTTGGATCAAATATTGGATCACAATGGTTTGGAATTCATAGCATTATAAGTGAGTTGATTTCTTCAACTCTTTAGTAGGTTTCTCACCACACACTCCCTTGCAAATTATGTAATCATGATTAAAGTTTCTTTATTTTTTTTCAATTAGTGGTTACAAATTTCTATGTTTATTTATGCATTTAGATTTATTAGAATTTGATCCATTACATATGGCATCAAAGAAAAGCAAGGTTCCTACTCTAATAGATCTTTGGACTTTCATGTTCTCAACAAGTGATAAGTTATTTAATCATAATCTAAAGCATAATTATTATAGTTGTTTATTTACTTTATGGTCAAGCTCAACAAACCATCTATATTACTCAATTGTTTATGCAAAATTGACTATGTATGTTTTAGTTGTTCATAACTAATCCCCTTTCCAAAATTCGAGTATCTCCAACAAAACATTATTTTCCAAAATTCTAATATCTACAACCAATTTTTGTACATAATTCGCAAAAAATGGTTGTATATCTAAGTTCCTCTCAGAAAAAAACCAATTTCAAAAAAAAATATCGCCCGAAATGGAGTTCAGGAAGTAAAGCCATTTTCATTTTAAAATTTGATAAATTTTCAGGGTTTTTTCCATGAACGACCTTGTAATTTTGTTGATTTATGTAGCAATTGGTGTCAAATTCGCCCAAAAAAATTGCATATCTGAGTTCCTCTTGAAAAGTTGTCTCATTTCAAAAAATAAATTATCTGAATCAAATCTCTGGAATTGAAGATATCATTGATTTAAAATCATCTATTTTCAGGGTTTTTCGTGATAGAGGCGGAACTATAGAGCTCATAACTTTTGATAGGGTGCTTAGAGTGCTACCAGATCAGTGCTATTGAATAGAGGAATTTCAAAGATTTATTTTGGTATATTATATGTGGTGTTTCTAATGGATACTCTCTCTCAAATCCTAATGTGCCTTTGATCAGGGGATCAAATTTTGCTCAATTTTCAAAGTGCTTGGAATGCGATGAAAATAGTTCCATTGCGTCTGTCTCGTCTTCCTGATTCTAGCGGTATATTTACTTTCTCAAATGGAGTCCGTATGAAGGAGATATCGCGATCTGTCCGCCAAGCCAAATAAGCAAAATTTTTGGATGCTGACTGTACCTGTCTGTACAGTCTGTACGGTGATGTGGCAGGACTGTACAGGTCGTACGGTGATGACATGGTAGTTGTTTATTGGTTGGTTGCTGGCGTATTGGATGGTGACATGTGTCTGATTGGTGGCAAGTAATATGAGGACACGTGGCCCAATTCATGGGCGCCATGTGTCCCCCTCATTATTGTTTAATTGGTTATATAAAATTGTATTGGGAGTCCGCGGGGTTCGACCCCCGGACCTCCCCCCCACACTAACGACTTCATAACTCTCCGCTAACCAAAGTACCACCATTTGCTCCTTGTTTACCATGTCATAAAACATATATTTAAGGTTGATTTATGTTTGGAAGGAAAGGGAGGTCGGGTCGGGGCTTAGCCCCGACCTGTGGACGCATTATATTACATATGACCCAACATATATGTATTGGCCCGAATGTTTTGGCGTGCGTGCATTTCATTGTATACATTGTATTGCAATGTATTATATATATATATATTATGTGTATGCATGGGGTTTGAAACCACGACCTATGTGTTAAATGTTGGCGCGGGGTCCCAACGGAAATTGCATGGTTTTCAAATGGTTTAACCACCATTTTTCCCAATGCGAGGTCACATGGCCATATGCCTAGGTGCCGAGGTGGTTAGGGGTTGGGGGCGCCTTAACCGTCCTACGATTTTCACCGTTGGCACCGTTGCGCCTGGTGCTGGGTTTTTGCGCTTAAAAGAGCGTGTGAGCCAGGTTGTTGAAGGGGAGTGCGAATTGTAGAACTAGAGACAGCAAGCTTGAAGAGGGAGACTTCCAGGAGGCCTAACTTCTTTGTTTTTCGACCGATTGAGGTGCCGAAAGAGCCCAGA
>JZKD02S1673353.1:282393-338039 GCA_000966675.3 Picea glauca
TATATATATATAAAATAATAATAATAATAATAATAATAATAATAATAATAATAAAATGTTAAATGGTTGATGGGGATATTTTATACTTCTTTATGGTATGAAAGGAATACCATTTTTTTTTAAGATATATTATAATAAAGGAATATCATTTTTTTAAGATATAATAGAATAAAATGTTAAATGGTAAAGTATGTTAAAATAAATAATTGGGTTACAACTTTATGCTGGTGGATGGGGTATTTTATGCTCCTTTATGGTATGAAAGGAATATATATATTTTTTAAGATATAATACAATAAAAGAAGTGTGGCTTTGAAATGAATTTACTCTTTAAATATGTATATAAAGAGGAAGTCATTTAGACAATAATAAATGATTTAAGAGTTTAAATATATAAATGTATAAGTTATAAAGAATTATGGGATATATGAGGTATTTTGTGCTCCTTTATGAAATGAATATTATTTTTTAAAGATATAATATGTATATCAAAGAGGAAGTCATTTAGACAATAATAACTGATTTAAGAGTTTAAATATATAAATGTATAAGTTATAAAGAATTATGGGATAGCTGGGGTATTTTATGCTCCTTTATGGTATGAAAGGAATATTTTTTTTTTAAGATATAATATAATAAAAGAAGTGTAACTTTGAAATGAATTTACTTTTTAAATATGTATATCAAAGAGGAAGTCATTTAGACAATAATAAATGATTTAAGAGTTCAAATATATAAATGTATAAGTTATAAAGAATTATGGGATGGATGGGGTATTTTATGCTTCTTTATGGTATGAAAGGAATATCATTTTTTTTTTTTAAGATATCATATAATAAAAGAAGTGTGGCTTTGAAATAAATTTACTTTTTAAATATGTATATCAAAGAGGAAGTCATTTAGACAATAATAAATGATTTAAGGGTTTAAATATATAAATGTATAAGTTATAAAGAATTATGGGATACAACGTGGTGGTGTTGGTTGATATTTTAAATAATATTAATTATGTTAAATAAAAGTGCATTTTATCATGAGATAATATAAATTATTATTATTATTATTTTATCTTTTTTATATTGTTGAATGATGATTATTGGTTGACATAGATTTATGTTTGATATGAGGAGATCTTCTGTGAAATTAGTATTGTTAATTGGTATATAATTGCTTTTAGTTTTATATTACTTTTTGGTAATTTAGTGTTGATATGAATAATTGATAAAGATATATGATAGATTCATTGTGATTGCTTGAATTATGAATAGTTATGATTATGCAATTTGTTTAGTAAATGGTGAGGTTTTTCAGGAAAATTAATGAAAGATTATTTGGTTAATGTTGCTTTGAGGAAGTCACCTTTTGAATAGGGGAAAAACGGTGAGAAAAATACAATAAATTGATCAACTTGAAAGAAATAGTGCCACTATGGTTTATATTTCCTCTATAAGCACTAATGTTGAGTTAAAAGTGTGTATAAATTGTTTTTTCTAAAAGTAATTAATGATGATTATTACATTTATGCTCAACCCAGAATGAGGATACATATAAACTTGTATTTCCAATTTAACCTTGAAGATTTTGATAAGAAATCCCATACATTAAGGAAGCAGAAGCAACTTATATTTAATCTAAATGGGAGGATGACACCCTTTGATATGTTCCTTATAGCATGTTAATATTCATAATCATATGGTGGTCATGTAGTGCTAAGTGCGTGAGGAGAATCAAGATGTATCACAAGTGTTTCCATTATGCCTCATAGTATAGGCTTAGAGGCCCAACTATGATCATTAAAAAAAAAGGCCATACAATATGAATTATTGTACAACCATATAATAAGTCAAATTGGCACAAGAAAACTAAGGAAGTAAGAAGATATTAGCTATTAAGACAAAATTGGGGAAATATGATTGATTGATTTGAGAAAATAGTACTACAATGATTCGATAGTACACATCAAACGAAGTAAAAGATAGAAGAATATGTATACACCTTAAGATATAAGGGGAGTGGAGTGCAAGTTCCTCAAACACAGGACAAGATTGAAATTAGTAGTAAAAATTGTTAGAAGATTGGTTGTTGTCATTGATGTCAACCCTAGTCATTGGTTTTGGACCCCAAGATTGATGAAGGTATTTGGACATGAAGGACAATGCACAGGCAAATAAAACACCCGCGGATGGATAATATACATTATGTTGTTTCCAGTGGTAGGTGGCACATCACATGGATCCTCATGGTTGATGAGAAATGAATTTTTGATGATGACAAAGTGAATTGAAGAAAGAAGTACAAGTCGACCCTGAAGATAATTAAAGAAAAGAATTACAAAATAAGAAAGTGTTAGGTCGTCCCTAATGTTAAAAGGAAGTGACATAAAGGGTATAAATACATCTCATTATACATACATTTTTCAAAACACATTATTATTTTAATGAACAAGGAGATATAAGTCACATTTCAGAGGAAATCTGAAGTAAAGAAGGTAGAGTTTCAAGGGAGGATGAAGTCTCTTGGTGATGTGTTCTAAGCTAGTCATAAACAGGTGTTCCGGGTAAAACAGTCAAAACTTATTCATAGAGAATACAAATGAAGTGAGACCAATTGCATTAGAAAGAGTATTGGATGTAGTTTCCTGTGTGAGAATTTCAGAATCTGATGTTAAATATTGAGTGCGGGGCATTCTGTACAAGTTCACTCTCTTAAATAAGCCAGAATTGAATAAGGTCTACCATTTTCTCTATAACTCCTTTTTGGGAGGATTCAAGGAGTGAAACTTGGAGGAGTTTTAGAGAATACATTGAGTATATTATCTACAGGATCAGATTATTCCAAGAAGTGAATAATTGTAGAAGTTGAAGAAGTCTCATGCAGTATTATCAGGTTCTATGTGATGGTTGGTTGATGGTGATAATTTAATGTAAAGTTTTATTATCTCTCATATATTCTTGTGTGGAAGGAAGGGGAAAGGATGGAGAGGTCAACCCTCTCTTGATATTGGAGGATTACATCTTCCTTTTGGATTTTTATCACTCCCTTTATATTTGGAAGATGTAGCTACCTTTGTAAGTCATTACTTCCCTTGAAAAATTACTATTGTTGTTTCTCATATATTGTGCATGGTGAATTGTGGTGTATTGGTGTAAATTTTCTACTATTGTCCATTGCTCATTGGATATAATTGAATATATAATCTGGTTGAAGTATAAGTTGAAAAAGTTTCCAAATTGTACTTGATACTGATTCACCCCCCTATGTTACACATGATTTTGGTCACTCTGGTGATGTCTCTACTATTGATGTATTCAGGCTCTCACAAGGACTTTTTGCCTGAGAAAAGTGGTAGTTGTCTTCTTCCAAAATCACATTTTTAAGATGAGTTCGCAGGCTGCCTATATTACAGGGTGAGAAAATCCTCCATTCTTGTAGGCAACCCACACTTGGGGTGCGAACTATTCGCAGTCTGCTCTATAGATAGGGTGAGAACCTGTTTTTAAGCTTGGAAAAGAGAAGAGGTCACGAAGGTTCTAGAAGGGAATCTTCTAGAAAATGAGTTGGCATTCGCATGGTTGGCATCCTACTGACTTCTCAGATTTAGTGGGATCATCCTCATCCATGTAACCATCCCTCCTTCTCCTATATATTGAAAGGTTTCTCATGGAAAATGTTAAGAAATATTGAATGAAGAATTGGTAAAATAATTGTGTGAAGAACCCTGCTTGGATAGAAGCTTGGAGACTCTTTTTGGTCTATCAAGTTGTATTGGATCTTCTTCATGAAAAGACAGTGTGTGTGTTGGAACCAAGGGTCACTGAAAGGAAGCTTGCGACATCAAGGTGATCCAGTTGTATCTTCTACTTTCATTTAATATAATACAACAACATGTCCCTTTCCCATAAAATTACACTTATTTTATTACATAAATCCTTGATCATATGCATAGGTTGACATTGAATATACTTTGTTATATTCACTTTGGTTGGCTTGCGTTGTCTTGGACCTGATTTCACAAGAGCACCAGAGCGAAGCGGGAATAACAGAGACCTAAGGAAGTGATATACAGGTATGCCACTCATTCCTTCTTATTAGTAGATTCAATGGCTACAACTTAGGGAAAGAGTCATGTTGTGTCCTGTTTTGTTCTAGATCCAGGTGGATCTAGGGATATCTATTAGTGTCTGCACCTACCAATTTATCCAATAACAAAATTGGCGACTCCGCTGGGGATGCAACCCATTTTAGTGGTTTTTTCTTGGCCATTTTCTCTTAACCTACCATTTTTCATTCCCAATCAATATATAAGCCTTGAGGAGACCCTTATAGACTTCCTAGATCCAGAAGTTCCCTTAGAAGTTTTGTCTTTTTTCAAAAAATTTCTTGATTACAGACTTTCTCGCACTGCACCCTTTTGTAGCTTGGGAGAATCACTAAAGTTTGCACCTTGGTGTTCAGTTCAGTGTGAACTTCTCGTAGTCTGCCTATTTCTAGCCTGTGAGAATCCTTAATTCTCGCACTGTACGCCACTGCCATCTTGCGACCTCACTTGTGATAATTTTGGATTAAGTCTTTTGTGTCCTCAGATGCCTAGATTTGTTTGTGTGTCTAAGAAGAACTTCTCTGGCCAGTGATTGAATGTTTCTTGACTTCAAATCTCGCAAATGGTTATTTTTTAGAAATCAAAAGTTGTTCTTGATCATTTTTTCTCAATTTTTACTTCTTGACCTTTTCTTAACAAGGGTATAATCTCTGATTCTGAAATCCGAGTGCTTGTTTGGTTAGGAGCCTTTGATTGGATTAAAATTTGAGATTAATTGTCCTTTTCGATTGCTTATTAATTGGAAAATTGTTACCCATGTGCATTTGAAGAGATTGGTCTTGTCAGTTTGGCATTTTTATCTTCATTGAAAGAACAATTTGGGTGTTTGTTGTGTATTTATTTTTCGTTGGTTGCTTGTTTTTTCTTAGTTCCATCCCTGTTGTTTGGTTTCTAATAAAAAATTAAAGACATTTTCTTTTTTAAGCACCCTTGTATTCGAAAAATATTGGCATTCAAGTATTGAAAGAGAATGAATAGGGAATTTGCATTGTTCATGATTGTTTGATGTTACATTTCAGAAAAGATCATACATTGTAGTTCGTATTGTTCCAGAAAACTCCTATTTCCCTCCTATAAATAGGATTCATCGAACAAAATTTGTATCATTCATTCTTATTTACGCATTGTTGGGTCAGAGTCTCACACAACATCGGTTTCATTTCCGTATCCTTTTGCATAACAACAACCTTTAATAATATTGCGCAACTTTAAAATTCAACTAGTAACTTTTTCTAGGGCTCTTTTACACCAACATTAGCTAGGCTAGAGCTTTGGAAAACGCAGTGAGACAAATTCTCCAAAGCACGAAACACACAATATTATCTTGTGATAAGGAGTGTCAAATTCCATTTGCAGCATTTTGTCCTGGGAAGCCCTTCTCACACAAGGGTCAAACCTGAGGTCACATTGAGATTGACAGAGTTATTCACCCTGCTTTGTTGATATTGGTGTAGAGGTTGCACGTATTACAGGGGTCACTTGAAGGTATACCCACAATGATGAGTGGAAGCCTCTCAAGTTGATTTCAGGCTAGATACCCTGCCCTTGCTTGTGGATCGGACTATCGATTGTTCCACCAGGCATCATTGTTGTTGGTGGTAACCTTAGTAGCCTATCTTCTTAGGGTCTTACACAGGGTGAATGTGAAGGGGTAAGTCTTCACGGTACCTGGAATCGACGTTGGAAAAACTCACTCAGGCTCCTTGGAGGGCATACCCACTATTATGTGTGGGAGCTTGCACCAGGGTGTAAGTCCGTTAAGTAGGTCGTCAACGTAACTTTTCCACCCTGGCCCAGCCCCTTTTTGTCTCGTCGCTGCAACATTGGATTTCATCACAAACTAGTGACTTTGGAATTGGAAGGTCTTGTTGCTTGGTTTTGCTTCCTAGATTTTACTAGTGCCTGTTGTTTGTTTACCCAAGTTGGCCATAGAATTTCTTGTGTAAGGTTCTAACTCAATCACAATTGACCCTCCACTTCATTCACATAGAATGCAAGGCCTACCCCCAGAAGATCTGGAAGGTTCTCAACCGTTGCCTACCAACTCACCGGAGGGCTCTTCGCAACAAAGTGAAGTCCAAGACGTTGCCACTCCACAAGTGGAAAGAACTAACTCTTTAGAACAATTCCAAATTACCAATTCTCGAGAGGACTTCTGACTTCCTACCGACTATGAGAGACGTATTGTTCGAGTGAATTCTTCCATAGAAATAGTTGTTCAGTCTTCTGGATTACAAACCAGACCTTTCACAGGACCTAAGGGTCACGATCCTTTTTGGACTACTGGAATTTTTAGATGGGATCTCTTTGGATAAGGAGTGGGCATTGATATCACTGTCACACCTGAGCCACCTGAAACATATAATCTAGACTCAATACCTTTTACTACTGCCTATTATTTTCCTGGTATAGATGCTCTGCCAGCTGACCACATCTTGACTATCCCTCTACAAACAGTCCCTTACACAATGGTCCCAGACACTACGAGTCCTTATGTCAGGACTACAGTGGCTAGCCAAGCCCCCATTGGCACACCGCTTTCACCTAGATTCACCCCAATGCTTCCGCCCGGATATCATGCGTTGAATGCTTCTATTTCCACTCCTACACAAATATCATCTAGGACTCCTAGAATTTCCACTCCTTCTGGGCACCATCTTTTTCCCATTTTCATTCCGACACTTCCTCAACCCCCTTTCATAGGACCTCTTCCATCCTCTATCAGAGGCACCGATCGTAGTGGCACCATCCTGTCTTTCACGCCTAATTACTAGATTCTTGTTGGTGCACAATTTCACCAAGGAGGCCAAAATCAATCCCCTTTTGTAGGATAAATCCTGATTGGAACACAACCCCCGATTGGAGGACAAACCCATCTACCCCACCCTATGGAAAAAACATACCTCCATCCTTGGCTCAGTATTGGAATTATCTTACTCAACATAATCCTCACTCGACTGGGGGGCAACAGTCTCAAGCTAGCTCCTTCATACCCCCTAGTACAGGCCAACCATATCCAAGTACGTCTAATCCTATTTGGGGCTCGAACGCTCAACCCCATGCCCCTGTTCAAGGGTACAACCCCACGAATTACTTGCTTCCACACCAACAATTGAATCTGCCAGGATCTTTGCATTATATGCAAACTTCTTATGGTCCCACTAGTCTAATGACGGGAATCCCTCCCCAAAGTCATCAGTACCCACATGTGAATAGACATGTGCCCTTCTTAGCCACCTTGGACCTCCCTGATCTATCGAGAATTTTAAATGATATGATCCTTCACTCTCCTCAATGGCCCACCATATCGGCCAAACTACCATCCGACATCCCTAAATTCTATGGTAAACCAGGAGAGGACCTGAACAATCATGTAATGAATTTTCACCTCTGGCGCTCATCCAACTCGTTGATGGATGACTCTATTCGTTTACACCTTTTTCAGTGAACCCTCATAGGTTTCGCCATGAAGTGTTATATAGAACTACCATGAGGATTCTTCATCGACTTCAACACCCTTGCTATGACTTTCCTCACCCACTACCAGTTACCGATCCACTACAAAATGGGAATCAAAATTTTGAGTTCTTTCAAACAAACCAAAGCCACTCATATCTCTGATCACATTCATGAGTGGCGATGGAGACGACGTCTCATCAAAATTGAACTTCCCGATCAGTTGCTGGCAGAGTGATTCATGAAATCATTCGTGAATGACATTGCTCATGGCATCACCATGGGTGGAGTTGTCACAGAAGAATAGGCAATCAGTTGTGCCCAATACCTAGACCTCGTTTACTCACAAATGGGTACTCTTTACGACTTACTCCCTGACGCACCTCATCCTTCAACCACTCCCGCTACTTCTCATCCAGTTGACAGTGTGATTGGCACTTTCCATGCCCAACCACATTCCATCCAAACCTCTAGCAACAACCTCAAATCCATTTCTACTAATGTTCAAAATGCTCCATCTTCTACCCCTCCCACTGGCAAGACTTCTGAGGTAAACTTTGTTTAATCTACCCTCGCCGGCAAAAATAAATCCAAAAAAGGAAAGGGTGAGAACAAGGAGGATAAAAATAATCCGCAAACTGAGAAAACCAAAACACCACTTGTTGACGATAGGGATAAGCACAAACCCCGATACCCTTGTCTTATTTGTGGTGATGATCACTACACTAAGGATTGTCCAAGACAAGCTGAGGTTACTAAGTTCCTTCAAGATACCCCGAAACCACACACTCTAGCCGTATTGTCACAACCCTTCCCTTCTAAACAACAGACTCAATTGGTCATTCATGACCAACCTTCACCCTCCAATACATTCTACGTCTTAATGTGTATAGGTGATTCAAAGAAGAATGACATCACACTTACCACTCGAGCCAACGATTATTCTTCCTCCAAAGAGAAGGTTGATGTAATACCTCCTTCATTGGTCCAACCATCTCCCATGACTCCACCTACCAATGGTCCTCTTCATCTTGAACGACCAAGTCTAGATACAGTCCTTCGCCCTTCTCTAAAGGGTGTTGTTCTAAAATTGGCTTTCAATCCTCATGCACGTGCCACCCAAAACTACAGTATTGTCGAAGATCTGGCCCAAGCAGCATCCACGATGTCAGCCCTCGAAGTCCTTCAGAGTTGTTCTATACAATGGAAGGCACTGTTGAAAGCTATTGGTGGAATCGACCCTACGGATACAAATTTAATAATTTTTGACTTGAAAGATCACATTCCAAGGTTACCCCCTCAACTCGCATTCCAAATACAAGTTATTGTCTCTGACAAAAAAAATTGTAGAAAAGTTATTGATGAGGGCACCTCGACGTGTGTCATGTATATTACCTGTTGGAAAGGCATCGACTCTCCTTCTTTGACTGAATCTCACAACATGCTCAAAGCCTTCAATGGATCTGGTTTTAATCCTCACGGTGTCCTCCCTTCGTTGCCTATTACGTTAGAAGGCAAAACCGTCAACATTGAAGTGGAGGTCTTTGACACCCCTCTCGATTACAACCTTCTACTTGACCGTAGCTGGATCGATTCCATGTGTGTAGTTGTGTCCACTCTTTTTTGTGTCATGCGTTTCCCGCATCAAGGAAAATTCGTTAGCGTAGACCAATTGGCCTTATTTCACTCTGATGCACGTATCGACAACATACCTTTCATTGCAAATCCCCCCCTAGATATGAGAATGTCAGTGTGGGTCTTCTTAAAGATTCCTCTTTGATGGGTACTTTCCCCATTCCACCACCCGATGTTCCACATCTGTTTTTCGCCTCGATCAACATGATCTCCACCTCTATTCATGGAACCCCTATGTCTTACAACCCATGGATGGTACCCAACCCCGGAGATCATCTTCATTATGGCAACAAAATGCCTTTGAGTCCAGTCAAATCCGCTTATCAAGCCATTCAATCGACAACCCCTTCTACCCCCTCCCTTGGTGATTTATCTCCAGATCCATTTCGTGTCATTTTTCCCATGGACGAGATGATTATGTCTATTATGTCCATGGAAGACACCCCTTGGGATGATGGGCATCATCATTCCATCCTCTTCCTAGAACAACACACCATCGAGGGTTACCAAAGGATCTCGACCCCTTCGACCATTGTCGTCATTTCTACCATTCCTGAGTCTACACACGATCTGTTCTATGAAGGGAACTTAAGTAACATCTCACCCACCCTCCCCCTCGACATATCCATAAAACCTAGAATTGTCGAAAATGTGCATATCAAAGATTCGTGTTCCCATGACGAAGTGGTCACCTACAAGTCTCTATTCCAAGAATTTTGTGACATCTTCGCATGGAGTTATGAAGAAATGTCGGGTATTGACCTCAATATTGTGGTACATGAAATTAAGACATACCCGGGCGCTAAACCCGTCCAAAAATGAATTTGTCCGATCCACCCACGTAAAGCCATTATCAAGCTTGAAGTTGAGAAACTTCTTAAGGCTGAATTCATTTACCCGGTGGCTCTAACTGACTGGGTTTCCAATATTGTTCTGATTGACAATAAACACGACACAATCTGTGTGTGCATTGATTATAGAGACATTAGCAAAGCTTGTCCTAAAGACAACTTTCCTACCCCCTTCATTGACCAGATCATCAACGATTGTGACATAAGTGAAATCTTCTCTCTAATGGATGGTTTCTTCGGATATAATCAAATCAATATTGTACCTGCAGACCAACACAAGACCGCTTTTATTTTTCCTTGGGGCACTTTCACCTATCAGAAACTTCCATTCAGTTTAAAGAATGCCGGTGCAACTTTTCATCGTGCTATGTCTTACACCTTTCATGACATAAAGCACATTGTGCAGCCATATCTCAATGACTTACCCACTCATTCCATGCGCCGTGTAGATGATCCAATCCACCTCCGTGCCATTTTCCTTCGATGTCGGTTTTACCATATACGCTTGAATCCCCACAAATGTGTTTTCTGCATAGAATCTGGCCGACTTCTGGGCTTTATTGTTTCACATCAAGGGATCAGGGTAGATCCTTTGAAGGTGTTAGCGATATTTCTTGCTAAGGGGTTTAGATATCAAAAGAATGGATTAAAAACCACTTGTCCAAAGTTTCGGGCAATAATGCGCCCATGGTAAGCAGCAAGCAAGTCCGGGCGGTCCATATTTGCGTGCACAAATCGACGACGCACAACAATTTTTGGACCCCCCTTTCCTTTTGATCTTTAAGCGGAGGGGGGGGGGTCCGAGATCCTATGTGCAACTTCCCGACGGCCAAAATCATAATGCCCAGATCAATGGCGCTTGTGTGGTCCCACTCCTCTCAGTTGCCCTGTGTTTAACCAGTGTGGGCCCTCCTCCTGTCGTTTTATTCTCTCTTCCGCCTTTCCCCTGCTGTCGTGTGTCATCCACTCACCTCTCCTCGGCGGTCCTCGTGGCTCTCTTTTCTCCCACCATCCACTCATTTCCTGCCGCGTGTCCTGCTCCCTTTCTACATCTGTTTCTCACCCGAAGGCGAGTTCGTCCTCCCATCTTCCCCCTATCTACCTGACTGTCTTCTGCCACGAATCATCCCTTGTTACCCCTCTTTGTCATCACTCTCACTTCTCGCCATCACTCCTACCATACACCATGTCCTCCCCTCCGTGCTGGCCCTCATGTCCGTCTCTCAAGATATTCGGTTGTTCCAGGTGGCGGCGCGAGAAGTATTCCCTATCCCGAGATGCTAAGTTGGCTGGGCCGTTATCAATCCCGAGAAGCAGTTATTAAGGCGGTTGGTGGTGGTTAGACATCGTCTCCGTCATAAATGGGGACATCCCCCAATGAATTAAAAGCACGTCGATTCGTCGAATAAACTATCAGAAGACTGATCGCGTCTGCCATAAGTTGCACGACCATTCAAAGATCGCAGCTCCGTGTTGTCAGAAGCCATGCAGACGCAAAGCCTTCAATGCAGTTTCTTGGTTCCGCCGCTGATTGTTATTTTGAGTATATGTAGGCATTTTTGCCATTTTTGTATCTATCGATGGTAGAGCTAAGCTCCCGACTGTAAGGTTTCAGCCATACTCTGGTTTCCTGGTTATGCCTCTGTGTTTAAGACTTCTTAGTTTATAACAAACAGTTTCCTTTCTTATCCATCTTTGTTTCATCTTTTGCTGGGGGGTTCACAGTTGAAGGATTCACGTGGACTTAACAATCTTGTTGCGATAAAGGATTTGTTGTGGCATCTTTGTATTCTCTGGTATATGTATTTGAATGTAAAAGGATTTTGCGTTTGAATGCCCTTCTTCTCTAAGTCTGTGATGAACCTGATGTTCATTGTGGACCACTGCGTTTTCTTGCACAAGTATTCCACCTACTCACCCTTTACTACGACTCACTGTTTGGAGTTTATCAAGACCTCACTCTTTCATGCATGCCTGGTCTGGTTTCTGAGATGACATGCGGACGTTCTGATCTTTCCTCCGTTTGATCACCTTTAAGACAAATCGTGACATTAAATCTGATGGGCTTCGGGCTCTGCTCCTGCTAGCAATCCAGGAGTGACTTCTGAACGCCAACAGAAGGTCTAGGAAATTCTCAATCTCCCTCCTCCTTCCTCACTTCGCCAGTTACAAAGTTTGCAAGGGAAGGAAAACTTTCTTCGTCGTTTCATCCCGAACTATGCTGAGCTAACTCTTGGATTTACGCGACTACTCAAGAAAGGTTTTGAGTTCGTATGGGATACCATTGCCAACAAAGCTTTCAAAGCTTTGAAACTATCTTTGACACGTACCCCTCTACTCTTCCCACCTAATTACAGTCGGGATTATTTCTCTTACCTTGCAGCCTCAGATTATACCATCACTATGGTTCTCGTTCAGGAGGATGATTCTCATGACGAACATGTCATCTATTACTTGATTCAAAGTCTCACGAATACCAAAACCAAGTATTTACATGTTGAAAAATTATCCTTGGCAGCCGTCCAAGTTGTTCAATGTTTCCGACACTATATACTTTTATGCAAAACTACAGTGATTTCTAACTGCAACCCTATGCAACACATTCTTACATGTCAATTGCTAGGGGGAAAATACTCCAAATGGATCGTAATACTCCAAGAGTTTGACTTAGAATTCGAACACACTAAGTCCAAGAAATCCTTGGTGTTTGCCGAGTTGATATACGACCTTCCCTTCTCTGAGACGAAAAATGTAGCAAAAGATTCATTACCCGATGAATCCCTTTTCCTGATCAGTTCCGATGACCTTTGGTATGGAGATATCATCATATATCTCCAAACCCAGACTTTTCAGCCCAATTTGTCTAGCACTGATCGTCATCGAATACGCTACCAAGCCTGTTAGTATATTATCCTCAGTGATACTCTTTATCGTCGTGGGATTGACTCCATTTTTCGACGCTGCCTCACATTTGACGAAGCCGAGAAAGCCCTGAATCACTGCCATTCTGGATCCTATGGTGGTCACATGTCTGAGTATGCTACTACCCAGAAGATATTATGGGTAGGGTATTTTTGGCCTTCTTTATTCAACGATTGTATAATTTTTGTCCAAAAATGCCATGCTTGCCAAACCTACAACAATAAAATATGATCACACCCTGCTTCTCTACACCCTGTGGTCTCCATTGGTCCTTTTGTGAAATGGGGTATCGATTTCATGACATGTCACCCTCACTCGGTTGGGGGGCATGGATACATTATTGTAGCCATAGATTATTTTATGAAATGGGCTGAGGCGATGCCAACGTTTGACAATACCAGAAAGACTGCAACATTATTCATATTCAATCACATCATTGCTCGTTTTGGTGTTCCTCAGGCTATCGTTATTGATCACGGAAGCCACTTTAGAAACTTCATGATGTATGAACTCACTAAAAATTTGGGCCTTTGCCATGAAAACTCAACACCCTATTACCCACAAGCCAACAACCAAGTTGAAGCAATAAACAAGGTCCTCATTACCATGCTTCAAAGAATGATAGGGATTCACAGAATGAGTTGGCACACGATGTTGTTTTCAGCATTGTGGGCTTATCGAACATCCGTTAAGTCTGCTACTGGGTTTACACCATTCCAGTTAGTCTATGTTCTAGAATCCATCTTGTAGATTGAATGTGAGATACCCTCCCTAAAACTAGCTGTCAAAATTCTCCCAAACACTTCTGCCAAAGAAGAAAGTTTGTTGTATCTTATGCAATTAGACGAAACCTGTCACGATGAAATGTGTCACGATGCCACCCTAGTTATAGAAGCCCATAAGAAATGTGTCAAATCCCAATACGACAAACATGTCAAGCCACGCGTTTTCTCCGAAGGTGATCTGGTTCTCCTTTACGAACAAGATCGGGATATGCTAGGAGCCGAAAAATTTGAAGCTATGTGGTGAGGTCATTATATCGTCAGACAAGTTTTGGAGAAAGGAGCTTACGAGTTGGTGGAATACGACGGTATCCATTTGAGTTAACCTAGAAATTGGTTGTACTTAAATAAGTACTATGCCTAAGATCACCTGTGCATGAGTGCTTGTATTTTATTGTATCATACTTTTCGTGTGTTACTTTAGTATGCTTTTTTCATGATTTGGTCTCTACCCCCAACTGTTTATATTACATTGTTCTTGGTTTCCATATGTCAGAGTCTTCACTACCCCACATCAGTTTCGCCGATGGTGCTAGTCGTAGTACTCAGAACCTTTCTTTTGCTACCTGGGCAATTTACGCACGTACAAACAAACTTATTAGTCTGCAAGGTGTGTGCCTTGGTTGTGCAACCAATAATATTGAAGAATATAGCACCGTCATCGAATTGTTGATTGATGCTATTTTTCTCGATATTCGCCACCTAGTTATACGACTCAATTCGCAGCTAGTAGTACTATAGCTAAGTAATGTTTATGCTATTTGAAGCTCTACTTTATTACTGTATATTTACGAATTCACCTCTTGGAACGTTATTTTGATTATATCGAATATCATCACATTCCTAGATGTCTAAATACATTGACTGATGCATTAGCGAACTATGTGTTAGACAGACATTTGGGACATTTATAAACCAATCACACATTACATGTATAACACAACAAAAAATAAGCTGGTAGAAGTCGTATATACGTATATAACGATCAAAATTTTTTTACAAAAAGTTTTTGTCCAAGGATCAAAACCTCAAAATACAAATCCCATAGCTTCTACAAAATAGCGTCACGAATGATGCTCATGATAACACACAACTGCTTGGGCTACCCTACGGAGCAATTGACTGAGAGACTCGAACACTCCCATAGTATGGCGCTGATAACGTCTCGGAATCTCCCCAATAGCAATGTCTAGGACGTCTGCAATCAACCCCTCTAAGTTTTGTTCCACTGCCTCATAGTCTTCGGCATCCCATCTCACCACTGGAGCCGCTTCTCCTCACCTTTGTATGGGAGACGTTTCTGGAGTTCGATATGGCCCCACATTTGTGCCATCAAAAATAAATTTTTGATTAGTTCTTGGATAAACATAAAAACATTTCATATGATAAAATTTGAAAAAACAATTAAAAAGAAAAAAATGTGTACTTCCTACCTAAGTGACCCCATTGATCATCCTTAGGCAAGGCCAAATCTGGATCCCCTCGAAAATCCAAACCAACATATGCGTAGTCGTCAATCATCAGCATCTGGGGCCTCAACCAGTCAAAAAATGAATCATTATACTTGATTATAGGCCCTGCTATGTGTTGAGCCATGAGTTTGCACCACCTTAGCATCCTCGGATCTTGTGGGGCCAGAAAACCCCAGTCAAACTGTAGTCGCAACAGTGGGACCCTCTCGAGGAAGAATGACACCAAAAGTGATCTGTACCCAAACTGCTTCAAGTCACCCTTTCTGCACTTCGTCAATTGTCTCTTCATACTGCGAAGAACTGCATCCGACCAGTTGAAGACCCAAGGCTCTATGCACTCTATGGCGTAGTGGAAATAGCTCTAGAGATCCATGTGTGGAGCTGCACTCCCATCCATGCGTGCAATAGTAAACAAGATGGTCCACAGGGTCAAATATTGGACCCCCCAAATGGAAACCTTACCCTTTCTTCTCTCTGCTTTGGGAACACAGTATTGGCGACAATATTCGCTCATGGGAAGTCTGCCGCCTCTACCTCCGGTCAAACCACCATGGTATCCACACCATGACAACCCTGTTAGAAAATATATATCCTCGATATCTAGTGTCAGTGTATGGAATCCCACATGAAATAACTATTGATCCATGTCTCACATGTGGACCAGGTATTCGAACAATCTAAGTTGGGCTCTCATGCCTGGAATCTTGAAAAATTTCAAGAGCCCACAGTCTCGGAGGGCAACGAATGTACCCGAGTCATTCTCGACAATGGTATCATCCTCCTCATGTTATATTTCTCTCCATTCCAACATTGTTATGGCCAAACACCTGCAAAAGAGCCATGAGAGGAGAGTCAACAACTTGTTTTAAACTCTTGCATAATTTATATTGAGAAAAACTTCACCTTAAAATCCATTTTTCGGCCCCCGCAGGTGGCCCTTTTGTGTAGTGCAAGATTCTCTCAGTTCTCGCAAGGCCCACCTGTGAGAATGCTTGAGAACATGGTCTGACCCTAAAATGGACTTAAAACCCAAAAAATTGCCAATAAAAACCAAAAATAAACCATGGAAAAGTTAAAGGATCCAGAGCTTACCTCATTGGCTGAAACCATTCACCGAATGATCGCTTATGCCTCTCGCAATTGAGCAAAGAAATTTGGGGAAAAATAAGGTATGTTGGACAAGTTTTTGGCAAAGTAACAATAAAATGGTAAACTGTCCTTTTCACCCATATCTATTCACTTTTTACAATTTCTTATTGGTTTTTTATATTATTTTTATTGCTTTTCTCATAAAACCTAATGCCCTAATAGCCTTGTGAGTATGGTTTTTTGCAGATATAGAAACTTCAAAGTTCGAAGGGGGTATGGGTGTTTTTTTTCTTTTTGTTGCAGGTATGACTACTTTTTTAGGGTTTTTGTAGGAAAAACCTCGAGCTTAGTCTTCGTTCGTTCTCGCGCTTGAAAATATATGAGAACGTAACTGAGTATACTTGTTCTCGTCTTTCGTACTCGTCATGGTAACACAAAAACAAAAAACTTAAGGGAGTACCCTTTAAGCTCTTTTCACGCTCCATAAAAATGAAAAGATTGCCAAGCGAACTTGTTCTCTTCACGCTCGTTAAAGTATTTGAAAAAAACGTTCGATGGGCGATAGTTTATCACTTTTTCAGTCTCGTCGAAATTATTTACAAAAAATAAACTGGGAGAGTTCTCTTTAAGTTTTTTTCAGTCTCTCAAAACATGAAAAAATCTCGAGTTTTATTTTTTTGGACTCGTTAAACAAACATCGAAAGACCTGTAATGGGACCGAACCATTCCTTCCTAGGGTTCGTTAAATATACTCCGAGGGACTCATCTGAAGGATGAGCTTACATTGACAAGCATATGTTATCCTCCTCAAGCTTGTGTAAAAATAAAGAGTTACTTTCCATAAATGGTGGGGGAAATTTTGGGAAAGGGATATGTTTTCGTATTTGTGTTAATGGCAGTAAGAGTCGCTCTTGAACATGACACCCCCTATTTGTCATTTGAATCCAGGTTGGGAAATCCACTTGTCTCTCATTCGACTTGCTACGAGGTCATATCTTGGGTTGTCTTTGAGTCAGTGCTGCCAAGTCTTTGGTCGCGTCGTTCATATGTTCAAGAGAAGTTCAAACGAGCCCTCTATTGAGTTGGACATCTTTAGTTGTCCATTCTTACTATGTTGGCATTCCCTGTGTCTGTTTCAACCCTTGTTCATACTTTGATTTTCCCTCAAAATCTGTTATTTGTTTCATGTCATCGATGGGGGATACATCAAGGCCCTCCTATGACGAGTCTTGTTCCATCAACTCCAACTCATTATCTGGAAATAATACTTAGAAATCATTTAGTACCTTGGAACCTACATTCCTTAATGGCAGGTCTCTTCGCTTTCGACATGGGTTTCACATCATCGATCCCTGAACAAGAGATTCTGCCGAGTGCTCGACTTCAGCTCATTCATTCGCATTCATTCGGATTGTACTTCGGTACCTTGGGATTCATCGACATCAATGGTGATTTCCCTCACAATTGTTAACAGTTTTCATCAATGACCGGTAATCAAGTGGTTTCTACCATGTTTGACTTCAGCACATGTAATCGCATGGCTAGATTTGTACTTTCAGGTGACGGGATTGAAGACCCTGGGTCTCATATTTTTTATCCAGGCTACGATGGAGTATGTATGATTTGTATTAGCACATAGATAAACTTTGTATTTCGTGTGGCTATGTCTTAATTCAAGTCTTCTCACATAGATCCGCAGTGTATTCCTAGTGGCTATGTAGCATTTTTGACGACATGGATCCACAGTGTATGATTGGTGGCCATGACCTACGTTTATGATTCCATTCATTTGTGATCTGAGCATGGGAATACCTACCTCAGAACTGGTATTATATTTTGCAGATGCTTGGTTGTTTACAGGTTTATGATTAGGTGCACTCCTTGTTTCTGACACACACACGCATTTTACAAAGTATTTCGGCTGTCACAAGTTCTGGCCTCATAATTTGGGGGGAAATCTATTACACATGATTTCATTCACTCTAGTGATGTCTCTACTAGTGATGTATTCAGGCTCCCACAAGGACTTTTTGCCTAAGAAAAGTGGTTGTTGTCTTCTTTCAAAAACACATTTTTAAGATGAGTTTGCAGACTGCCTATATTATAGGGTGCGAAAATCCTCCATTCTCATAGGCAACCCACACTTGGAGTGTGAACTGTTTGCATTCTGCTCTATAGATAGGGTGTGAACCTATTTTTAATCTTGGAAAAGAGAAGAGGTCATGAAGGTTCTAGAAGGGAATCTTCTAGAAAATGAGTTGGCATTTGCATGGTTGGCATCCTACTAACTTCTCAGATTTAGTGGGATCATCCTCATCCATGTAACCATCCCTCCTTCTCCTATATATTGAAAGGTTTCGAATGGAAAAGGTTAAGCAAGATTGAATGAAGAATTGGTGAAACAATTGTGTGAAGAACCCTGCTTGGATAGAAGCTTGGAGACTCTTTTTGGTCTATCAATTTATATTGGATCTTCTTCATGCAAATATAGAGCAAGTGTGTGTGTTAGAACCAAGGGTCATTGAAAGGAAGCTTGTGATATTAAGGCAATCCGGCTGTATCTTCTACTTCCATTTAATATAATACAGTGACATGTCCCTTTCCCATAAAATTACTCTTATTTTATTGCATAACTCCTTGATCATATGCATAGGTTGACATTGAATATACTTTGATATCTTCACTTTGGTTGGTTTGTATTGTCTTGGACCTGATTTCACAAGAGCACCAGAGTGAAATGGGAACAACAGAGACCTAAGGAAGCGATATAAATGTATGTTACTCATTCCTTCTTATTAGTAGATTCAATGGCTACAACTTAGGGAAAGATTCATGTCCTGTCCTGTTTTGTTCTAGATCCAGGTGGATCTAGGGAGATCTGTTAGTGTCCGCACCTGCCAATTTATCTGATAACACCCTCTCAGTATCAAAAATTGGTATCAGAGTAGGTTTCCTTCAGAACAATTTAACCACTAGAAGGAAAATCCTAAGAAGAGATGGATGACCATGGGCACATTTCAAATGGGATTCAAAGATTTGATGGAAGAAATTATGCATACTAGAGTGATAGAGTGAAAAATTACCTAACATATTTGGGAGTAGACATTTGGTACTCAGTTGTAAATGGCTATGTAATCCCAAATAATTCTCTAACCGATCCAAATGAGAAGAATCTTATGAGTTGTAATTCAAAATCTAGACATGTTATTCTAGGAGCAATGGAACCAACCATTGCTAGCAAAGTGATGGGTTGCATCACCGCTAAATAGGTATGGGACAAACTCAAGAGTATCTATGAAGGTGATCCAAAAGTTAAGCAGGTCAAGCTTCAATGACATAGAACAAAATTTGAAAATTTGAAGAAAGATGAAAAAGGAATATATTGCAAACATATTTTCTTAGAGTTGATTAAGTTGTTAATTCTATCATAGGATTAGGTGAAGAACTCAATGAATCCTTTGTTGTAAAAAAAGTGTTGAGATCACTTCTCTTGAAGTATGATGCTAAGGTCTCCTCCATTGAAGAAACTCAGGACTTGACCAAAATAAAAATGGATGAATTACATGGGTCTCTTATAGCATATGAAATGAGAACAAGTACATAAAGTGACCAGCCAAACAATGAAGAAGCCTTTGAATCCATAAAGAAGACAAAATACAAGGATAACGACCTTGATGAAGAAATGAAAAATTTTGTAAGAAGGTTCCAGAAGGGAAGTGGAAGATACAAAGGTAAGTCTCCTCTCAAATGATTTAATTGTGGTAGAATAGGACATATTGTTGAAAACTTCTACTATAAAAAGAGAATTCTAAACAATAAAAAGAGCTTCTACTCCAAGGATGATGACATCTCCTCAAATGAGAGTGATGAAAAAGATAATGATGGAGGAGAATTCATCTTCATAACCCAAGAAACCCAGTATGATGATCAAAAGAGTTCTAAAGAAGAAGAAATCATTTTCGAAGAAGATTCAAATGAAGAAACCAACCTTGATTCCTTTTGGGGATACAAAGACAATAGAAAGCTTAGAAACACAAACATAATACTAAAAGGTGAATTGAGTAGTTGTGAATAAGAGAATTATAATCTTGAAAAGACCATTGATATCTTGAAGGAACAATTAGAAGAATATGAGAAATTGAAAGAATAATTGGATCACACAAAAGGGGAGCTACTATTGACAATAGAAAAGTTGAAGAAGTTCAAAAAAAGCATTGAAAAATTAGATGAGATCCTTAGTAGTCAAAGATATCCAAATGACAAGACATGAATAGGATACAATGAGAGTTTGAAGACAACAAAACAATAGAAGGAAGATGAAAATGATGAAACCAATACTCTAGAACAAGTTGATCAGAAATATAGACGACTAGAATTCAAAAGGAATGAGACATCAAGAAGATCCTCTCCCATCAGATATGAAAGAAATCATTATGAAGGAAACTATAGAATAATAGATCATGAACCCAGATGGACCACACCACAAAGAAGATCACTTAATCCCAGGTATCAAAATTTATTTCTTGGACATTGTTATACTTGTGGAAATTTTGGACACAAGGCAATCAATTGTAGCATCAATGAAAGGAATAACTACGCAAGCTACATGAATTGTGAAAATAGTAGATATGGAAATGTTTGTAGACCTGTCAACATAAATTATAATCCATTTGACCCATTAATGGATCAAAATATTGAATGTTACATGTGCAATAATCTTGGTCACAAAGCACGAGATTGTAGAGAGATGAAGGAAGATAATCGTATGCCAAATGTCCCTATACCAACTACAACATGGAAAAGGAAATAAATTCCACACAATAAAAAATGTCGAATAGAATTGGTCGCTAAAGAATGCAAAGAAGGATATGAATGGTTCATAGATAGTGGCTACTCATCTCATATGACCGGAGATCAAAGAAAATTTGTCAGCTTGAAGAAAAAGGGTGGAAATGTTTCATTTGGAGATGACTCATCTACCAAAATACTTGGAAAAGGAACTGTAAATCTTGGAAGTGAAAATTTAAAAGTCATATTGGTTGAATATCTAAAGCATAATCTCCTTAGTGTTGGCAAAATATGTGATTAAGAATTCACTCTTACGTTTGACTCCCTAAAATGTAAAATCAAAGAAAATAACTCATGAAGATTGGTTGCAACTGCAACAAGAAGATTGAACAAAATATACATCCTAGACATGAAGAAGAGAGAGAATATATAAGCCACACAAAAGGATTCCAAGGAAGAAAAATTCCCAAAGACCAAAAATAAGGATGAAGTATTATTGAGTGCCACATGGTCAGGGGGAGCAACCCTAAAGAAGAAGGTCACCTTATGCCATTGAAGTCAGGGGGAGAAAACCCACCCTTTTCCATTGATGTCAAAGGGGGAGATAAATTGGGATCACAATGACAGGGGGAGCATGAGTGGTTCCATCAATGACAAAGAGGAATATTGTTACAAGATTGGTTGTTTTCATTGATGTCAACCCTGGTCATTAGTTTTGGACCCCAAGATTGATGAAGGTATTTGGACATGAAGGAAAATGTACATGCAGATACAACACCCATGGATGGATAGTATACATCATGTTGTTTCCAGTGGTAGGTGGCATGTCACGTGGATCCTCATGGTTAAGGAGAAATGAATTTTTGAAGATGACAAAGTGAATTGAAGAAGGAAGTACAAGCCAACCCTGAAGATAATTAAAGAAAATAATTACAAAATAAGAAAGTGTCAGGTCAGCCCTAATGTTAAAATGAAGTGACATAAAGGGTATACATACATCTCATTATATATTCATTTTTCAACACACACAATTTTTTTAATGAACAAGGAGATATAAGTCGAATTTCAGAGGAAATCTGAAGTAAAGAAGGTTGAATTTCAAGGGAGGATGAAGTCTCTTGGTGATGTGTTCTAAGCTAGTCATAAATAGGTGTTCTAGGTAAAAAAATCATAAATTCTTCATAGATAATCCAAATGAAGTGAGACCAATTGCATTGGAAAGAGTACGAGATGTAGTTTCCTGTGTGAGAATTTCAGAATTTGATGTTAAAGATTGAGCGGGGGGAATTCTGTACAAGTTCACTCTCCTGAATAAACCATAATTGAATAAGGTCTACCATTTTATCTATAAATCCTTTTTGGGATGATTCAAGGAGTGAAACTTGGATGAGTTTCAAAGAATACATTGAGTAATATTATCTATAGGATCAGAGTATTCCAAGAAGTGAAGAATTGCAGAAGTTGAAGAAGTCTCAGGAAGTATTATCAGGTTCTATGAGATGGTTGGTTGATGGTGATAATTTAATGTAAAGTTTTATTATCTCTCATATATTCTTGTGTGGAAGGAAGGGGAAAGGATGGAGAGGTCAAACCTCTCTTGATATTGGAGGATTGTATCTTCCTTTTGGAGGTTTATCCCTCCCTTTATATTTGGAAGATGTAGCTACCTTTGTAAGTCATTACTTCCCTTGAACAATAACTATTGGTTGTTTCTCATATATTGTGCATGGTGTATTGTGGTGTATTGGTGTAACTCTTCTACTATTGTTCATTTCTCAGTGGATATAATTGAATATATAATTTGGTTGAAGTATAATTTTAAAAAGTTTCCAAATTGTACTTGATATTGATTCACCCCCCTCTCAGTATCAACAAAAATAGTATAAGAAATCAACAAGGAGTAATAGGCTATTCTAGAACATGATTGAATATTTTCGATTTAGGGAATAATCATGATTAAATGATTTATCACTTTTAAGGTATATCGTCAATGAACAAACATGTGGAAAATGGTTTTGTAATCATAGAAGTATTTTCATATAAGAAAATGATAAGGATCACTATAAGGTCTAATTAAGGATGATTCCTATGAGGAAGAAAATATTTTCAATCAACCAATGAAGTTAAAAGATCATGATAATCATGGAGATCATTTTAAGGAACTGTAGAACGTATGTTGCATTATATTAAAGAGGTAATAAACTCGTGAGTACCTATAAGATGGAAATAAAGTGGGCCAAATGGAAATTAAGTAAATTCCACAAGTAGAATGGGGTAAACACCTTACCATAAAGGAAATATTATTCTAGTGGTAAAATATTAGTGGTAGTTGAGGGAGGTGCCCAATTTGAATTAGAGCAGTTAATTAAATCTCATATGACTTCTTTAAGGTGTATACCTAAAGGATAACATTGAATTTCTAGGGGAACTGTGAAAATATAATAAATCCTTGGGACAATTTATGTGATGATAATGAAGGGGTCTCTCTCTCTCAAGTGGCAAGTTCTCTTAAGTATATTGATGAGTGGTTTGAGAAACATGGATAATGGTAGGATGATTGGTAAGGGTCATAATGATGATCTATATAATTTTAAAAGTGTCAATATAGGAAGTCATGAATCAGAACACCTGTAATTGATGACGAATGACAAGTGATAAACTGGGAGAAGGTTTAAAGGTTTAAGTATTCAAGGATAACAATTGTCTACGTTTTGGCAAAGAAAATAGGCTATGTGATAGGTTGAGTCTTAGAGACAAATGAGTAGACACCTAGTATTAAGAGTAATAAGCATGTATGTCAATGATGAGTTAGGTATTTGGATTAGATGAGCTAATCCTTCTGAGGGTGAATAATGATAACTACCCGTGAGGGATAAATTGTTGGGGCTTAACCATTCCTTCATGTAGGTGGATTAAACATAATAGAAAACTTAAATAATGATGACCTAGTCTTTACATGCTATTGGGTATAGCGGTCCTTGAATGAATACAAAAAATATATAAAGTGAAATAAGAACCTTGGGAAGGTATCAAAATATATACAAAGTCAAGAATTTCAATTTTGATGTTGATGATTTAAAGGCATGCTAGTAAGGCCAACACTAATTTAGTGTTGAAATTTACTTAGTTTCACTATAGAGGAAAATAATGCATGACTAGAGATTGTGGTTCTAGATGATGGTTTTTTTGTGAAAGTCATCAATGTATTCAAACAAGGAAAATATATGAAAACTTTGACATATTGATAGTGTGACTATACATATCTTGTAAATTATCAACCTTCTTGTTGAAAGAAGAGGAAATTATAATTAGGAAACTATTGGTATCTGGATGATCACGTGATACTCATAGTAGTGATGATCCTTTGTAGAGTTCGCTTGGGATGACAAACTTCACTAAGTAGATCCATGTACTAGATGGATGTTTTTATGATATTTCTTCCATTAGATATAAAATATGGCATTCACTATTTATTGATGCAGAATAAAACAATTGATTTTGTTGATGAACCATGATACGAACACTCATGATGTTTTTATTCTTCTACATGTAATATGTGTTGAAATAATTATCATATTCATAATGTTATGTTAATATGTGATTCCATTTATTATGATAATGTAATGTTATTGTTATAGCAATTTTTGCCACACTCCATGCATCTTGCTTTGATGACCTTCCCTGTCCCTCTCCAGAATCAAATCCCCCATTTTGCTCATTCTAGAGTCAAAAATTCAAAATTGTGTACATATATGTGGGCCACAGTTAGACAATTCACGTATACGCAAGTTGCTCCATTACAACCCATGTACATTAGGTTTTGTTCTCAAAAATTAAAAAATATCTTGGGTTTCCATGCTAAGTCGCGAGATCGATGATCCTTGACCTTCCATATATTGGAAACACTTTGAATTGACCCTTCAATTCCATTTGAAGGCTATAAATTAAGCCATATACAAGCCTTGAAGAGACATTCATTATTGAGAGAAAAGACACATTGGAGAAATTTCACTTCATATTGAGTCTTCATCCCTTTTTCCTTGAATGTTTGAACTTATTTTGTGTTCATCCCCCAAGCTCGTCTTATCTTGAGAAGGAAAAACTCAATTACTTCTACTAATTGTGAGATTGCCTTTATGGAGGATTGAAGTGGTGAAGTCCCAGGTGGAGGGACGTAGTTTCTCGGTTATGATATGTGTCATTATAGAAGTTTATCACCTATGTACTTCTGTTAATTACATTAATATAAATACTTTTTTGTCTTCCAATTATATGTTACAAATATTTGTATTACTTTCCATGGGCATACTTGTTATACATGTTAATGGATTATGGTAGTTTATATGCTAAATTTTGTATATTTTCCATATTCTTGTGTATCTTGGATGTTGAGGACAAGTTGTAGGTATCAAGCATTGGATCTTGAGCTCGACCATGGTCTTCTTTGGACGTCTGGATGAGGTAGGATTCTATCCTTCTTTTATTATCATTTCCCTTTATCTAACATACTTGATACTAGAGTTCATTTATGGGTGTCATTCCATATGTTGTGGTTTACCCCTACCATAGAGATATTTTCCTCGTAACAAAATTGACGAATCCACTAGGGAAGATCTCCCTTTTGGGGTATTTAGTGATTTTTCTCCTTTATTGCTCTTTTTTTTCCTGATTTTTTGTGTCTCCCGTTGCTTAACAACCTCTATTTTGCTTTGTATATGACTTTCTTGGCCTAACCCTTGCCTAGACAGTGTCTTCCTTGGAATACACATTTTTCCCTTGAAAGTCACGTACATATGCATGTTGTTGGTGTTTAGGGCGCGTACATACGCATTTGTTCCTTGAACAATCATGTACACTATTTTCTTAGTCTTTCTTGATAGGTTTGTGTTTGCTAGGTGAGTTTTGTTGGTTTCTTAGACTTCTTGGGTCCTCGTCTTGAATTTTGAGTCCCTGCAGAGTGATAAGAAGTTGTGTCATTGGTGAATCTTTTGGGAGAACTCATTTCTTGTCATTTTTCTCATTTGTTGTCCTTTCATTCTGTTCTAGGTAGTCACTTCTTGGTGTCCTACTTGGCTTGTGTTATCACCAAAATTTCATCCCCAACATTGCATGCAAATAGTTATAGAAATATAACAGCTCCAAACACCTATTAGTTCACCTGTAGCACCTAAAATGCATTTCCAAGAGGCAAAAACTATACAACTGGACAAAAATTGACATGCGTTGAATCACTAAAGGAAGCACACGCACAATGTGCAAGCCAAAGAAGCCCGTAGAGTGCACAATGCACGACTGTGTATGAGAAAAGTCGCACACTCCTGGAACTACGCATTTATGGTTCTTGTTAGCCCCTCAACCACTTATGGATCAGCTCCCAACTTGATTTGACCCTCAAATTTGACCTGAATCCGAATGGGGGGTTGGTCAAGGACCAAAGGGTTCCCTAAAGGGCCCCTTTTTCACACCAAGAACCAGTTGAATAATTCCTTGAAGACATGATATAAATGGAGGCCATGGGTGCACTAAGAATTTAAGATTTCTATAGTATTGTTATGCTGCATCAATATTCCCTTTAGAATCCTCTTTTCTCCTTGGATCATTATAGCAACATTCCAATAGGCCATTCCACTCACCTCTTGAGGGAACAGGCTTGTATTTCTTCACCATTTTCTTTCTAGTTTATCATTGTAACAAGAGCTCTCCAATAGGGAACTCAAGATCCCTCCCAAGGAGGAAGAGGGGATCCATAAGTCCTCCTTTCTCTACGGTGTTTTTCCAACTAATATAGTTATCCATTGGTGGCAAGCTTGGTCATTTGGTTGATTGATTTTGGTTCAAAGTTTCTTATGCATTCTAGTTTTATTTCCTTAGTTGTTTTTAGTTTATTTTCTTAATTATTTCATGTGCTTGGATTATCTAACTCATGCACTAACCTCTGTCTTGTTTAGCAGGCCCAACCAGACTTGTAAGTGCCCTTGTTTTGATCACCCAAGTGATGAAACAAACACAACAGATTGACGACCATACTGGGGACAAGGTATCAATTTACTCCCTATTTGGGCTTGTAGAGAACTTTTTTTTTACCCATTTTCCTTACAGGAACCATTATCAGCCTAGCCTTACCTGTCAAGAGCTAATTTTGGAGCTGGAGGAGCAGAACTCCACTCAAAAGTCCCCCCCCCGACGTGTATCAGAATGTGCGCGGGTATTTTAGCCCACAGATGTGCATTTAGAGCATTGTGTGTCCACAATACTTTTTCTCTATGTGAACTATGCACCAAAAGGTCTTCCATTCTCTGCACATCTGTCTGAACTGTAACCCGTGCACCTGTCCAAAGTTTCAAAATTGTAAGAGTTTTTGTGATGATTTGAAGGCCCCTAGCCTTCAAAATATTGCTTTGATGCAATTTGTAAATCCACTCCACTTAGATTCCTTTCCCACATGAAAGGTTAGTCAAAAATAGGCACTTAGGGGTAAAAATAACCATATTTCTCCTCTTTTTATTTTTTTTTCCACATGGATGGCTTGTTTGATGTGTAAAAGTTAAGTTGAGATTCTTTGCTATCACATACAAAAACACTTGCATTGGGACCGAAAATCAACTTTAATCATTGAGTATGATCTTCTCTCGCACCATAGAGCGATCTTGAGAATCAGAAAGGTGGTTAAGGGGACATTTCATCTCCCTTAACAAAATCTTTAGGAGAGGACAAAGCCCCCCTAGGGATCCTCTTAGTTTCTTTTAAATCATCTTAAATTTGGAAGGGCCCATACATTCCGACATGTTGCAAACTTAGGATATTTTTTTAAATTACTTTCTTAGTTTACATCACTAGGAGAGTTTAAAGATCAAAGTAATCGGCCCATACATGCCCACATGCTTACAATCTAGGATAGTTTTCTGAAGCTTTCTTAGTGTAAACAACATTAGGGAGTTTAAAGGATTGGTAAGGACCCATATGTTCACATGATAGTTATTTAGGGATTTTAAAATTCCACAAGGTTGTACCAATGAAATCTAGTAAGATAGGTAACCAAGATTTTTAAGGACCACAAGAAGTCCACATCTTGCAAATTCACACCTAACTTATTAAAAATTTGGCACATTTTATCACTTGCTCATACAACAAATCACTCCTCACTCACATAATTTCATCTTGAATTGTGGAGGTTGAAGCAGGTTTTATCCAAAGGAATTCCAAAATGTCCCACTATTTCTTGAAGAAATTATCCACTCCCATTTAATTCAAATGAGATTGGTTCACACCCCCAATCTCTCAAACCACCACATCTAAAATATTTCTAAAAAACTCACTAAGTTTTCCTCCACAGGAGGTGCCAAAATAATTTTTTTACTCTAGGTAGGATCTCAGGGGTAGGCATTCAAATAACCCCCTGTTATCTGGCTCTCACATATTCAAGCATTATAAGTTGACAAATAGGGAACTTTTAAATCCTCCAAGTCAAGTGTTCCTAACACCATAAGGCAGGGAGATACCCATGAAGGGTTGAAGGATAAGGTCTATTTGTTCTGTGTGTCCCCCCTCGAGTCACCCAACTCTTGGAAGGGATCTAGCCCATGACCCATTTCTGAGGCCAAAAATATAAATGCCACACTTTGACCGAGGTACCTAGTGGCCAAATTTAGGACACCTACCCAGGTGGAAATTGTGGGTTGCAATTGCACCTTGACCAGATTTTGTGTGGCTATTGGGAAATATCACTAGTTCTTTTGGGATATGCACCCTCTACCCTCATTATAAATGATTATTTCATCCTTCACTAGTTCCTCTTCCGGTGGCTTTAGACCCCACTGTTGAGTGCTCTTGGAAGGTCCAGTGTTATTTGAGAGGAAGGATGATACGTCTTTTTAGGACACGAGCATTTGTTTTCTTTGTTCTCCCTCTCGAAAAAAATCCACCTACCCACATGCATGCTTATTTACAATTGATTTATGTATGATTCTCATTTTATTACATGTGATTGTGAGATATATTGTGAAGGTCCATATTATACAAGTCTCTTGTTCATTTATTGCTCTCATCACCATTTTCACACATTCACTTTGATAGTCAAGCATCATAGGGGACCCACAGAATCCCCGTCGTTTTAGACGCTTGCAGAATCTCCCTCCTATTTTAGGAGGATTCCCTAGTCTTTCCAACTCACTGACTCAACCGTCTCAGACCCCTTTGAGTGCCACTATTTTGGGATCAAATTTTCTTGGTTCCACCTTACTTGGGTCCAATTCCCAAGGCCATTCATCCACTAGCTCTACTTCATAAGGAGGCAGGGGGGAAACTTCTTCTCAAGGGAGAACTACAACCCCACCAAACCCCCCTGAAGGGTCAGGTCCACTACCTGCTCACACCATGGCTGGAACTAATCCTCCCCCACCACCCCCCATGACATATTTGGCATCCCTCAACATTTCTGATTTGAGTAAACTCACGAATGACCCCATATTGCATGACCCCACATGGTCCAATATGCCTACCAAACTACCTTCATACATTCCCAAATTTGAAGGCAAGTCAAGGGAAGATCTCACCAACCATGTCATGAACTTCCACTTATGGTGCTCTTCAAAAAACAACTTGGATGACTCCATCCACTTAAAGTTATTTTAGTGCACACTCATTTTGTCCATATGCCAAATGGTATGTGGACGAAAAATTAGGGTCCCAAGTGACTTTTGAATCTTTGTCCAAAGCATTCTTGTCCTTCTTTCAACTACCGGTTCATCATGACACTAGCCTATAAATACTCTTCGAGTGAAAACAAACCTCAGCTACGCATATTTCTGACCACATTCATGAATGGTGTCAGAAACATAGTTTATGTAAAGCAGAAACCACCAAAGAACTACGTCTCAATTGATTTCTCAAATCACTCATCTCTATACTTTCCAAATATGTGGCATCCAACTTCCCCCAAACCAAAGAGGAAGCCATCAGCAAGGATCAACAATACGACCTCATTTATGCTCAATTGGGTTACCTATACATAGTCATATCTAACGCACCGATGCACGTACCATTTGGCTAGGACAAAACTGGGATGTCTCATGTGGTGGAATGATTGATTGGTACCACAACACACCACAACCCATACATCCAACCACCACCTATGTACGGTATACCCTAATATCTTCCCATATATGGAGAGCCATCTTATTACCCTCCTCCCCTTTAGCAAAAACCATATCCTATTTCTCTCCCTCCACCCATGAGTGGACCCCTACCGACACCCATCATGAACTTGACTTCTCAACCAAGTTCAGGTACCCCTTCTACCTCAACTTATAACCTGGGAACTAGTGAAAGCGCTATGCCTTCTTATACATCCTATGGATTATTGCCACAAAACAATATGTATTTTCCATTTCCTGGTCCTCCACAACCAGTTGGTCCTCCACAAGGACAACCACAAGCCAGTGTTAACATTGTTCAACCCTCTCCCATTCAACAATTTCATACTTTTGAACAATTGAATATATTAAATCTGACCCATTAGCCGAATAATGCCAAAAATAAAGGAAAAAACTGAAACAATAATAACCCATGACCAAGGGGAAATAACCCCCAACAAAACCAACCTACTAGGCGCAACCAGAATCAAGGTAACCATAACCCCAAAGGGGACAATAACAACAAATACCAAGGGAGGAACAAAAACAACAACCTTCGGATGAACTTCCCTTGTGCTCTTTGTGGTGAACATGGTCACTATACTCACCATTTCCTCCAAATTGCAGACTTCAAATGGATGAAATAATCCATGAACTCGCCATGTCCTCTAGTGTGGACTACCCCTCAACAAGCCCCACAACAATATTTGTAGCAACCACCCCCAACTGTGTTGCAAAATCTTATTCTACACTAAGGTGTGATGAATAACTAACATGAGGTACATCCTACCCCACCACAAATGGAATGGTATCAAAACCCTGGAAATCCAACGGATCACAATATCCTCCTCACTAGCGAAGAAAAAACTCTTCTACAAATGCGCAATCGTCAATACAATGCACCCCTTGAATCTACTCCCACTGCTTCGAACATAGCTCTAGCTATAGTTGGACAACCCTTGATGATTCCACACCCTAACACTGAACCATCCATTTGTATCCCTCACATCCCATTATGATGGAATGTCAACAACCCTTAGGCTAGGGTGACACATAATTACAGTCTGGTCGATGACTTGGCACAATCCCCTATAGCCATGTCAGTATTGGAGGTCCTCAAAACCTATCCAACTCAATGGCAATCATTTCTTTCCACCTTGGGGGAAATCGACCCAACTAATACTAGACTCATCACATTCAATCTAGATTGTGGGGAACCTTATCTTCCCGCTTTAGTAGCTTTCCATATACTAGTCAAGATTCAGAACATCACGGTTCATCAGTGTATCATTGACAAAGGTGCATCCACATGCATCATGTCCAAAATTGTATGGAAAAAACTTGGCTCCCCTGAGCTAGTGCCATCCACCATCACTTTGAGAGCTTATGATGGTCGACCATCCTCCCCTGAAGGGATCTTTCAAAATTTCCCTTTCAAACTTGGAGGCAAAACCATCCTCATTGACTTTGAGGTTATCAACACCCCTCTCGATTACAATATCTTTTTTGGATGTAGCTACATTTATGCTATGAAGGCAGTGGCCTCTTCTGTGTTTCGAACAATGATGTTCCCCCACAACAGAAAAATCATCACCATCAACCAAGTTTCATATTACGATCCTAACCACTCCTCCAACATCGATAATGTTAGGTGGAAATATTTTCATTTAATTCTGTTGTAGTACTTTCCCAACTATTTAATTTGTCAATCCAAGGTTCGTAGGCTTACGAAGCACGCACACTATATATGCAGGACTGAAGTAGAAGTAATCTAATCTAAATTGTTGAAATAAAATTAATCTAGGAAAGCATAGAAATTGCATAAGGGAAAAACAATAAAACATGTGAAGAGTTGAACGACAAATGACATATGTGAGCTCACACAATATATCAATCTCAAATTATATTACAGGAGTCAAATGACAAAGAATGAAAGAATAACAAAGCTAAGAATCCCCTTCTCCCAAGTACAAGACTAAATTATGAATTACATCCCCAATTATGAATAACATGATGTCTCACTCCCCTTCATGAAGAGAGAACACTCTCTTATATACATGAAAGTCTTGAAGAGTGTCATAATTACAGATCCACTATTCTCTCAACTTATTCCTTCAAATCCTCCACCCATATCTTGGATAAGATATCCTATCAAAATCTCCATGATCTTCTCCTTTGAATATGCTTGAATGATTTTCCCAAATATTCTTCAAATCTTCAAAGCTTGAAGATGAAATTCGAATTTGAGGCTAGGTGGTAATATTTGACTTTGTTGAAATCTTCACATATGCCTACACAAAACATCAAACTCATCCAACCTTGATATATAATGAAAATATGTCATTTTTCTAAGATTTAATCATAAATTCACTTATAATACTGAAATGAATACAATGGAAAATAATAAGGAGAAACCCACATGTATGTATGGAAATGGTATGATGGAAGGTTAATGGGATAATGAAATGTAAGGAATAATGAATGGAAAGGTGTATGAAAATAAGACATTTCTGAGGTCCAACAGATAACATATTACCTCTTGTTCGCACTAGTTCCGACGTGTACCCACTCATGGATATGGGCCCCGAAATTTTCAAGGACCCATCCTTGTTGGGGGCATACCATGGAGCACCTCCACTCATACACTCCTCAGCACAAGTGTGTGTCATATCTTCTAATGGAACTAAAACTAGAGATACCATTCCTCCCAGTGAGGCTTCTCCACCCCTTGACGTCCCACCAGTTGAAGAAATTCTACCTCAATAATTACCTAAGAACCCTACGACACCACTTGTCCCCGATTTCACTCTTCCCTGGGGGAAAAGCCCAGTTTGGGAAGCAATCCCACAATCCATTACTCAAATCCCCTTCTTATATCCCCCACTGAGAGTACAATCATTTCTAGTAGCCACAATGCTTACCCTTCCCAACATGGTTCTCACCATCCCTGTATGGTATCTACACCCACTCACAATGTTTCCTCAACCATCCCTCCCTCCTCAGTAAGAGGGAATCCTGATGCATATTCTAGTACTAACTCTGGCCATGCCACCCTCACCCCCAATCTCCAGCACCACTGCGATGGCTGGGGGCATAAGGAAGAAGAAAGATCCCACCACTCCACTTCCCCTCTGATTTCAACCTCCTTGCGCACTCTATGAAAGAGAGGGACACCCCACTAATAGATGCCCTTCCCTTTCGTAACTATGCAATCTGATTCAACTCTCTCGAGCAACCCCATTGCTCACTGCTTCACCAAGCACACCTAGTATTACCACAACATCCTCTACTATAGGAAGTAAAGGGCTTTGAACCAAATTCACATGTGCCATCTATTCAAAGTATGGTCACTACACTCATCATTTCCCATATCTACCTCAGTTTCAACAGACGCTAACGACGGTATGCCAAACCTTTCCGCAAGAGCCCTCTCCACCACCACCTTCGGGTACCCCCATCACTGACATCCATTATGTCTCAACTTTCATCCTTGAAAGGATGAGATTCCCTTTTTCTCTTTGTGACTCACTTGCTCATTTCACATACCACTGCCCTTTGATCACTGCATACATGCGTCATCAAATAACCCTTATTCAAGATCCTATGACCACCTCACCTCCTGTGATGAAAGTGATTCCCCCTATCCCTTATCCATATATTGTTCACATCACCTCCCCTAAACCTGAGTCACTTCCCATCCCTCCATGATTCATGGATAGACTGTCTGAGGATGTTCCCCCAAATCCTCCCAATTCTCTGGTTCATTTCCCCCAGGAAACCTTACCCCCGATCATAGTTTACAACACACAATGTCTGGACATTTGGTTTATGTCAAGCATGCCATCGCACCATAGTAGTGATACCCCCTCTACATATTCACCACTTTAATACAATCACACGATGACAGTCACCCTTGTTACCTCCCCGGATCCCCTATATTCTATCATTTTCCACTGCGATGAAGATATCTTGCAGGAACTCACTACCCCCAATTTCCCATGGAATTCACTTCATCATAGAGCACTTTTTCTCTCACAGGAATCCTTTGAACCTCCTAGCCAAGCCTCCATATGTGTAATAGAAACCAAGGATTTTATTCCATCAAGGCATATAGACTGGTTCAACAACCCTATCCCTGCCCCTGGTGCTTTTGAAGAAGGAAACATGGCCAATATCTCCCCCATTATCAAAATAGACATTTCCATCAAACCAAGAATCATAGAGAAAATCACCATTGGCACTGCATGCTTCCTTGAGGAACTCACAACTTACAAAGCTCTCTTTCAAGAATACCGAGATATTTTTTCCTGGTCATATACAGAGATGACCGACCTCGATCCTTCTATAGTAGAACATCACATCAACACATGGCCAGATGTCGCCCTCGTACGCCAAAATCAATGCCCACTTCACCCATCCAAAGTCACGGATATCAAAGCCAAAATTGACAAATTACACACTACAGGGTTCATATACACCATTGCGTATACCTCATGGGTCTCCAACCTCGTCCTTGTTAACAAAAAAGGGGCACTGTTTGTGTTTGCACCAACTTCCACGATCTCAATCATGCTTGTCCCAAAGACAACTTCCTAACCCCTTTCATCGGCCAAACTATCGATGAGTGTTACAACCACGAGGCTTTGTCCTTCATGGATGGGTTCTTTGACTACAATAAAATCCAAATCCATCCAGCAGATCAGTATAAAACCACATTTACCACCCCATGGGTTACTTTTTCTTATCATGTCATTCCTTTTGGACTAAAAAATGCAAGTGCTACATTCCAATAGGACATGAATTATTTTTTCCATGATCTTGCTTCCATCATATTCGCTTACTTGGACGACCTCACTTCTCGATCCAAGAAATGAACTAAGCATTTAGATGACTTATGAGTTGTCTTTCAACGATGTCGCCAATACAATATCCACTTGAACCCCCTCAAGTGTGTATTTTGCGTCACCGCTGGATGCCTCCTTGGGTTCATAGTTTCCCAACACAGCATCACAATAGGCCCCCTCAAGGTCCAAGCTATCACAAAAATTCCACCACCTAGGAGTTTGCACCAATTGTAGAGCCTACAAGGAAAATAAAACTTTTTAAGATGCTTTGTCCCAGACTACACCACCTGCACGCATGGTTTCCTTCACTTACTGCATCATGATATCCCATTTTGATGGGATGAAAATGCCCAAACTACTTTCGATGATTTAAAATCGATGCTATCCAAAGCCCCTTTTATTATTCCCCCTGACTATGATCATGATTACATCCTCTATTTGTTGGCCTCAGCCATTTCAGTAGTCGGAGTTCTCGTCCAACTAGGGGATGATGGCCGCGAGCATGTTATTTACTACATTAGTAAAAATCTTTTAGGACCACCCCTAAAAAACAATCATGAGGAAAAACTCCCCCTCACAGCTATTGTTGCAGTCTAGAAACTGCGTCATTATATCCTGCTTTGCACTACCAAAGTCGTTGCATATTCCAACCCCATCTAGTACTTGCTTAGTCGACGATAGATTAATGGAAAATTTTCCCAATGGATCATCATCCTTCAGGAATATGACCTTGAGTTTTCCACTCCTAGAAGAAAGAAATCACTTTTTCTCTCCGAACTCATCATGACGTTTCCCTCAAATGCTACAAGTTCACCTGTCAATATATATTTTCCCGATGAACACCTCTTCTACATCCCCTCGGATGACCCCTGGTATGGAAACCTTCTCATCTACCTTCAGAAACAGAAGTTTGGGTCTCATATCTCTCGATATGATCATCGATGCATTCACCATCAAGCCCCTTGGTACCTCCTCATCGTTGACATTTTGTACTGACGTGGGGTCAACACCCTACTCTGCCAATGTTTGACCATCGACGAATCATACAAAGTCTTGAACAATTTCCATAGAGGCGCTTGTGGTGGCCACCTCTCAGGTATTTCCATCACCCAAAAAATCATTCTATCAAGCTTCTTCTGGCCTACATTGTTTCATGATTGCATCCACGCTATCAAGCGATGTGACAAATTCCATCTTTATGCAAACAAAACACGAGCACCACTTTATTTTCTACATCCAGTCATCACTGTCGGCCCCTTCTGCAAATGGGGTGTAGACTTCATGACTTGAAAACCTCCATCTAGTAATGGACACACGTACATTGTTGTGGAAGTATATTACTTTACCAAATGGGCCGAAGCCATGCATACCTTCAACAATACTGCTGACAAAGCAACACGTTTTTTCTTCAACCATGTCAGTACCCATTTCGGAGTTCCACTACAATTAGTATCCGATCACAGTAAACACTTTGAGAATGAGATGTTCATCGAACTATCCTCAAGGTTAGGCTTCTCCCATGAGTTTTCCTCCCCATACTACCCTCAGTCCAATGAACAAGTCGAGGCTATTAACAAAGTCCACAAAACCATGTTGCAACGCACTGTCAACACACATAAGACCAACTGGCATCATATATTGTTTTCAACATTATGGGCTTATCGCATGTCAGCCAAAACTGCCACAAGTTTTAGACTGTTTCATCTCATCCATGGGATCGAAGCTACCCTCCCCATTGATTGTGAAATTCCTACATTGTGCACCACCATCGAGATATTACCCGACACTGCTCCAATGGAGCAGTTCTTGTTGAACTCAGAATCATTGGATGAATATCATCGATCTTCCTTATAGAATAATGAGGTAGCTAAAAAATGGTCCAAGGCCACCTTTGACTGCCATGTCAACCTTCGCTCATTTAATGAAGGCGATCTCGTCCTATCCTACGATATCGCTCACGATACTCTTGGTCATGGGAAATTTGAATAATTATGGCATGGACCCTACATTCTCCAAAACTTCCTCACTAAAGGCACATACATCCTAGCCTCTCCAAAGGGATATCCTCTCAAAGAACCCGTCAACGGGTTGTACTTAAAGAAATTTTACACCTGAGCATAGTCATTCTATCCTAGGCTTTTTCTTTGTACACATTTGTACAGTTTTTAGTCTTCTTTTTTCATCTGCACTCCTCATGTCTGATATACCATACATGTTATTGAGATATGCCTCCTCCATTGGCCTACCACATTGAATACGCTGATGGAGCTAGCCGCTGGATATAGAATCTCACTTCGGCCACTTGGGCCCTCTACACCCCCTCACATGAACTGCTCCACTCTAGTGTCACATGTTTGGGCTCAGCCACCAACAACGAAGCAGAATATGTCATTTTCATTAGTGTCCTCGTCGAGGCCAGTCACCACCACATTCCTCACATTAGCATTTTATTATATTCCAAGCTTATAGTCCTGCAAGTCAACAATGTCTACCATGTCCACGATTCTTGCCTCTTCCCCAAATACCAGCAAGTTAGACTCTTATCTCGAAATTTTGATTCAATTACATTTACACATATTCCACGACAATTTAATCAAATAGTAGATAACATGGCTAACCTAGTGTTCGATTGTCATTTATCAAATCAAGACATCATTACATATACATAAATCATCAAACATCGGTCACAAAATATAGATTAGACATCCTAAAAACATCACAAAAATATCAACACATGTAAACATCACAACGATCCCAAAAATTTATATTCATATATATATATATAGGTCAAAGTATCATAAATTTTTTCAAAAAAGTACAACATATGCATTGCCCGTAGGCAAGGGATTCCCCTCATCCCTATATGTACAAAATGGGTACCCCCTACCCTATACAAAATGGGTGTCAAACTACCCTGTAAAAAAATGGGCTCATAGGCCTATATAAATAAAAAAAGATATAATCAACACGCATGGTGCCCCTAGAGCTCCTCCACCTGATCCTCTATCAGTAGGAGGTGCCCCACCAACTGGGCGTCCTCCAGGTTCAGGGGGAAATTGACCAGTCATCGCTTCCCCCGCTATAGATACTCTACGTATTAGGATCTGCCATGTTGTAGGACCACCCACACGCTACTCCAGGACTCTCTCGTCCTGAATATGCGACCACATTCCCTCCGACACACCCTACAAAACCACCTCCAATGGGTGTTAGAGATCATTTATCCCTCGTCGGCCTCTACCTACGGGGCATGCTATGGCCCCACACCTAGATCGTCAAATTGGTGTCTCTAGTCATCTCTCGCCTCATCGGATGGCCTCACACCAGCCTCATCCCTCTGGCATCACTCTTCCACCCGTGGCTCTTCCCGCGGTGGTCTCATTGGCTCTTGGCAAGCCGTATCCCCAACCATCTCCACCTCCCAGCCTCACGAACCCACATCTGCAAACACAAAAACAAATATAGAGTTAGCATCCATATACATATAAACATATGCTATGCTATCAAAATAAAAAAACATAAATTCACAAACATACCTCTCTAGTCCCAAACCTCCACGAGGCAACAACATGTTTGAGTCGTACCGGAAATCCATCCCACCATATGGGAAGTGCAGTATAATCTGTGGTATGTGGCACCACACATGCGCTAACATGGCCATAAAATAGTATCCACCCTCTCCCCTTCTATTCTGTACCAAAATCTGAGCCCACCATATCAATCGTGGCTCCTACGGCTCTGCAGGTGGCAGTAAAATCCTCGGGTGCAACATCGACACCCTCTCCAGAAACCATGCTACTAGGATAGATCCAAAGAAAAACTCACTAGATTCGGTGGTCCAAGATTGATGAATTTGACCCATCATCCTGGAATGCAACATCAACCCCTAGGAAAATAATTCCCCATCAAGGACCCTCTCCATAATCCTCAACTAACCTCAATATATCCGCTGAGTCGCTAAGGATCCATAGATCCTCACCACCATGGTCATGATGCATTGGTGCAAGAGCTCGTCCATTACCTCAATCCATACAACTAAACCTGACATCGGGTTTGACCTCGTACAGTAGTGTCGGGCCACATCTATCACTCTCATATCCCCCGATAGTTGGGGGTCAGCAGGTAGGGCCATTCCCTGAAAGGGGAGCCCCGTCAAAAAGTAAACATCCTCAACAGCTGAGAGTGTCAGTTGTTATTCCCTCACAATGAAGCATTGCATATCAGTGCTCCACATCAATATGAGATACTGAAGTAGGTACTCCTGCGACCGTATAAATGGGAATTCAAAGAACTTGAGCATCCCACATGCTACCAAGAGTCTTCGAATGCCAGGGTCCTCTCTCACCGTCTCCGGAAGGTGCTCCCTGTCTCGCTCCCTCCAGTGGACTAGCATGATAAACTAATCACCTGCATTCACACAGAAACCCTTGATCAACATTCACCATTTATCAAAAATATTCAAAACAAATTCAAACTTTCAAAACCCCTTAGCTTCTCCTCAAATGCGCGGTTGTCATCCCCACAGGCACACACATACGCGCACCTGTTCTTCGCACAACTACGCATCAATGTGCAACAGTAGGAGAAACAAATGTGAAATAATGTACAGTTGTCACACCCATAGGTGCGCATTGATGTGCACCTATTCTCTACATAGATGCGAACTAATGCACAACTGTCTGAGAAATAGTTGCGCATAGTGCGCATTTGTAATTCCAATAGGCCCACATCACATGCATAATTTTTTTCCCACCCACGCGCCCCCATGCGTGGTTTTATTCAACACAGATGTACATCATGCGTGGGAGATGGAATTAGACTCATGCAACTCAATGCGAGTATCCTTCCTTCTCCCACGCATTAGTGGGACCACCCCTAAAAAATAGCCTTGTTCGGCCATCCGTACGACCCCTACCTAAAAAATAGAAACTATCTACTATGCAAGAGGATGGGACCACTAACTTGACTCTCACAAATCCTGGATTCAGCTCAAACTCCTGTAATCTTTGAAACTCCTCCAAATACTCTCATCAACTCACTATAGCAGCGGGTACAAATGAGGTGGAATTGCGGGCCCGACAACCATATATAGTCCCTTTTGCCAAAATTCCACACTCAGTTACAAGAGCTCAGAGTCTTTGTTTATCGATCCATCTTCAGCCATAGGATTAGGGTTCCACTACCTACACAGTCACACTCCCTATGTCACCATCTGCACTCAGACCCGGGGGAGCATTTTTCTCACATCATGTTCAGGTACACATGCTCATGTTCAAAATTATCAAATAATTGTTATATGTTCTTTATCCTCATATATTTTTCATGTCGGGTATTCAGTTCTAATGTGTGCCGGTACTTGGTCATCACAAACCAGCGTAGCCCCTTCAGGTATATGATTGACACTGGTATGTAATCATTCCCTCTGAATATCAATTGCATCTCCCAGTCACACCCTCTGACATTTTCCTTTAGGGTCCCTACATATGGCTCTACAGTACTGTCACCTCCACTGCATTTTGGTACTGTCAGCCAGTAGCACTTCCCCCCACATGAGTTGTCCCATTCATAATCCCCCTTGTCAGTTTGACACTCATGCTACTTTCACCCCCTAGGGATGGGAATCCCGATAGTCTTACGCATTTTTGAGAATCAGCCACATACTCCTTCTAATCATTTTTCTGGCTTTCCCAATGGACTCCCAGGTTACCTCATCATGGTTCTGTTTTTAATTGCACTTCTGCAGTACCATTAACCCTCCATTTCATCCACAATTATTTTCCCCATCTGCAGATTTCCATCCATTCATTTACCTCATACAAAAACCCACCCATGGGGCCCCCACCCTCCACTAGTTCTCCATGCACCTTGCACCCTCACAAGCCAAGACATCTTGCACTGGGGCACCCATTTCTGTATCTATACACTCATCCCAAATTATTCTTTATTTATTTGGTAATTGTAAAAATCCTTTGTTTCCAATATTTACTTAGCCTTTTGTTTTCACCCTTGACAACCTTATTTTTCTGGAAAAAAAACACATGTCTCCCTTGGTTGGGGCATTCACTATCCTATCCTCATGTTGACATCGTCCATAAATCCCGAGTATCCCACAGTCCATGTACCCCTGATCATTGAGTTTGTCCACTTTGTCATTCCTTTGGCACAATTTAACCCCATGTCTAGTCATCCCCCTGACGCTAGATATAGTTTCACGGTTGTTACAAATCATCCTTAAAACATAGCCCCAACCAAGGGCAGTATTGATTCTCACTACATCTTGACTTCGTTCACATTCCCTATCATTTCTTGATCTTATCTAGTGGATTTCATGAAGCCCTTTGCTTCTTGGAGTCGCGTCTCCCTTTCTGTCGACATCAACAAAGTTTCCAGAAGGGAGAGAGTATCTTGACTCTCATTACCTTTACAATGAGGAGTCTCGGATGACACAAAGAGAACCATCATTACTCTCTGATGTCGTTGACCCCCATAACATTTTAATTCAACAAAATCTCATGTTACAGTGGGTCTTACTATGCGACTATTGCAATTGTTTTATACTAGACGAAGACCTCTAAATTTGTTAGGCCATCAAATCCCTACGAGTCATCGACACTTATTACAGGGATCATTGCCTCTTTTCAGTGTATGTTCACCATCAGAATTGTCATTTTTCATTATCAAACTACCCCGAAAGGCACTGCAATTATCTACATCAGCTTACAACTTCAGTTATTGTCTTACATTTTTTTATTTACATGACACGAGCATGGGGCATGCCTACCTTGTTTGTATACATATTTTCTTTTCTCTCCCTAGAGATAGATTTGGGTCTCACAGTTTCTACTCTCCCTCTGACATGATTTCTCTTGACTTTCTTATCAACACTCTTCATTAAAATGGTACTTTCAGTAGAAGAAACATTGATGTATTTTGGCTATATGTATGCTCCTAACCTCACACATCAGGGGGCATCTGTTATCACTGAAATTATGTCTACAACATTGCATCCAAATGGTTACAGAAATACAACCGTTCCAAACACCTATTAGTTCACCTGAAGCACCTAAAATTCATTTCTAAGAGGCAAAATCTATACAATTGGACAAAAATTGACATGCTTTGAATCACTAAAGGAAGCGCGTGGGCCAAAGAATCTCGTAGAGAACACAATGCACCATATGCACGATTGTGTACGAGAAAATTCATGCACTCCTGTGAATGGTGCACTTATGGTTCTTTTTGGCCTCTCAACCACTTATGGACCAACTCCCAACTTGATTTGACCCTCATATCTGAGATGAATCCGAATGGGGGGATGGTAAAGGACCAAAGGGTGCCCTAAAGGGCCCCTTGTTCACACCAAGAACCAGTTGAATAATGCCTTGAAGACATGCTATAAATGGAGGCCATGGGTGCACTAAGATTTTAATATTTCTATAGTATTGTTATGCTGCCTCAATCCTCCCTTCAGAATCTTGTTTTCTCCTTGGAGCATTATAGCAACATTCCAATAGGCCATTCCACTCACCTCTTGAGGGAATAGGCTTGGATTTATTCACCATTTGCTTTCTAGTTTATCATTGTAAGAAGATCTCTCCAATAGGGAACTCAAGATCCCTCCCAAGGAGGAAGAGGGTATCCATAATTCCTCCTTTCTCTATGGTGTTTTTCCAACTAATATAGTTATCCATTGGTGGCATAATATTTTTCATTTGGTTGATTGATTTTGGTTCAAAGTTTCGTATGCATTCTAGTTTTATTTCCTTAGTTGTTTTTAGTTTATTTGCTTGTTTATTTCATGTGCTTGGATTTTCTAACTCATGCACTAACCTCTGTCTTGTCTAGCAGGACCAACTAGATTTGTAAGTTCCCTTGTTTTTCTCACCCAAGTGACAAAACAGACATAACAATTTGTCTTCTTGTGCTTGCAATAGGATATGCCTGAGAGGTTGTTTATTCAGTCCTTGCATTTTCATTTCATTATATTGAAAATACATTTTTTTTTCTTTTTTTGCATTTTATTTAGAGTATTTGCAATTTTGTCAACATTACATTAATTTTGGCATGATTGGAAAGATTGCACTGCATTGAATTGTAGAGATTGTATCCTAAGAACAACATTTAGAAGCATACCATTTCTTTGAAAATCAAGACTAGTACTTAGAAATGTTTTTACATTTGCTTCTTTTTTTATATGTTGATTCATAATACCATCAATTTCATGATCACACCTCTTGAGTAAGAAGAATCCACTAAAATTAATGTTGAATAATTGAAATTGATTAGAAACAAAAAAAAATTTCACGATACACAAACAAGTGTAGTACCTAGGGCCTTGGAATAGGATTTTGTGAGTAAAAATTTCCAAGGCTATAAAACGCAACGTATGTGTCTGACCAAGGAGTTGTGAAACTCATTGCATAATTGGTGCCCTTGGGATTCTCTTCTCACATTGGATTTAAGTACGAGGTTGTAGGAATTTGGTTGCATAGGTAGCCCTCTAATACCTTCCTAGCATCAAAGATATTTATGGGGTTCTATTCGTATCTACGGGTTTCAGTAGTGCCTTTACCTCCTTGAGAGGCGATGCTTTCGAGACTTCAAGCTTTGCCACCTTGCCCATATAATGGACCAGACTTGTGAATGCTCACCAGATCATTGGTTATACTGGTTTTAATTTAGTTTCTTGACCTAGGCATCCACATAGCTTTCTTGCAGGGGTTATTCTGCAGGTACCCTAAGTCAGATAGGGATCAGACAACACACATACTTTATGGAGGATTTTCTCTCCTGATCCGGATTTATGAGAGGAACAAAATGAAACCACATATTTATAATATTAACACAAATACACAGTGAAAAATAACAGAGATACAGTAAAACTTGACTTCTATTAAATAAGAAATACGTTGAAAACTGTAAAATGCAAACTGAAAACAAGCTTGCTATAATGGTGGCAGCTTATCTCTGAGAAGAGATGTGATGACTATGCTCATTCTCAAGAAGATGAGTAAAATGAGGCTCCAAAGGACATTTTACAATAAACATGAATGCAAAAACTCTAGACATCCAAAAACCTAAGCCTAGGATATGAAGCACCAAAATTCATGTGGACCCCGTTGGGGTAAGTTAGTACATCAACTTCTCGAGGTCGTAACTTTTGCATATGATCTTCGTTTAGGGTGAATGATAGCTCATTGGAAAGGTATTGACAAGGATATTCATTTATGGGGATCAATTAGAGATTTTACTTTTAATTAAGGTGCCCTATCGTGAAAAATAATCATTTAGGCCCTCAAAATGGCCCCAGAAGTTTGGGACTCGAAAAAATGCTAAAAATAGTAAGTTGCCAAAAAAATGTTTTAAGCCAGATGGAAAAGATGGGTGGCCACTGAGATCATCCTAGATAAATACTCCCCCATTAGGAATAAATGGTGTCCATTCTGTTCATTTCCCCCATCAGATGAGGATATTTATTTTGAATTTGGCCCTCGGTGAGCCACTTGCCTTCGTGCGGGAGTTGCCCTGCTTTGACAACCCGATAAAGTTGGATCCTCTGCTGGTGACTTCCCTTGACCTCTGTGTCCATGATATGATCATTGGATCCATGTTCCACGTAGTCAGGTTTAATATATGTTGGTTTCAAGTGTTCTTGTATCTCTGAGGTGTTCAATAATGGTGGAAAATAAGGCCAAAGGATGTCCACATTGAACTCTGGGTGCAAGCCAAGGAAGGGGGCAAGGTTGAGATCAAAATTATTTTCACCCACAACCTTGGTGATGGTGTAATGTCCATAATGGAGTGGATGAAGCTTTCGATGAGGCCCTATAAGGAATTATTTCTACAAGTGCAACCAAACTTTGTCTCCCATCTGAAACTAGTGTGGCACTCGGTATTGATCATGGCGTTGCTTGTACTTGGAATTAGAATTATCTAAATATCCTGAACCTATTGGAGGATGTGTTGGATTCAATCAATGAACTAGGTGGCTTTGTCAGATTAAGTTCAAGCATGGAACAAGTCTACCTCGGTGGCGTGCAAGGTCTAGTGTAACATCCATGGGACCCAATGATTGAAATACCAACCCCACCTGAAAGGGGATGTGGCCAGTTAATAATCTCATTGATGACATCAATTTGGCCATCCATCTAGGGGTGGAAGGCAGTGGACTTTGTGAGCTTGGTATCTAGTAGTGACCATAGGCTCGACCAGAATGTGTTGAGGAACCGACTATCCAAATATGAGATAATGGTTTGTTGGATCCCAAACTTTACCCACACTCGTTAAAAGAAGATCTTGGAAGTGGCCTCCATTGTGATGTTCTTCTTATAGGCTTCTAGAATCACCATCTTCGAAAAGCGATCAAAAACCACAAAAACACAGTCATTTCCACCGAACATATTTCATGCTCTTATACCATATTGTAACATACCCGATCATCTAGATCAGGTCATGCCACCAAAAATATTTCATGCTTTGATACCATATTGTAACATCCCCATCATCCAACTAGGCTATGCCACATAAACTTTTCGAGCTGTATGCAAATTAAAACATATACACAGAAACTCTTGTAGAACTTTATATATAAAACTTAAACAGAAAAATACATTCTGTAAATGTATAGATTCATACGGAAATAACAGTAAACATATACATGCATCATAGACAGGAAATACTGCTGGCCCCTGACCAGGTTTGGAGGAAACGTTGGTCATGTTTGACCATTTTTGGGACTTCAACAGGTTGGTCGAAGACGGAGCGCCCAAGCGAAGCAGAGATTGCGGTATCTCACCCATTTTGCAGGCTTTTTGGGATTTCAGGGTGTATGTAATGGGTATGGGATGTTGGCCCATGGGTTTACCCATGCTTAGGCCCCTTTTTGTAATGTATAAATAAGTAGCTAAGGCTGTAAGAAGTAGTTACAGTTACTGGAATTGGCTTAGTGCAAGTGGTAGATTAATATTCATTGTTTGGCTTAGTACATGGCTAGCTAGATTTGTGCACGAATGAGTTAAGGCTTGCAAAGCCAAGTGTAAGTTTTTTTGTAAGTGCTTGGTGCATACAGACTGTGTAAGGCTTTGTGCTTTGATCCAATTCGGGGAAGGAGGATCTGGCGAGGTGCACACAAATCTCTTGTCCTTTGCAGAGTTGGCTCTGTGGCTTGGTGCATGTAAGAATATTGGAAGAGAATAATAAAGAGGAAGAAGATTTGGTGGACGTATCCCCACACTAGGGTGAACCACGTATATCCTGTGTTGATGTGTTTTGTGCAATATTATTCATGGTGTTTATGTATCTATTTTCTTAGTGCATTATCCTTCATGTATGATAAATAGATCTATGAATGTTTAGTGCTTTACGATGTGACTGAATGTTAGATTTGATCTTATGCTAAGTGCTTAGAAGTGTTTGATCTATTTATTATAGTGATGTTATGTATTTAGGGTTTGATCTATGATGTGAATAAGAGTCATACTTAATGCATATTGTTGGCTAAGTGCTTTGTTAATGTGTTGTAATCACAGATTTGTGTCCCAGCTAGGTTGTAGACACTTGAGTGTTGCAACCCCCCCATGCCTCTACCTCGAGTGAGACTTCATCTGCTTTGCAGGTGTTTCCTAAAGGGCCGGTAGTTATGGTTTTTTTGGTGCGTTGTTGAAGCATTGAACCCTGGGTCTGCCCCTGTGCCAACAAATGATTCCATTGTCAGGACCTGAAACTGTGATTGTTGGGAACTGAATAAAAGAGAAGGCTATGTGCATAGATTTGTTGTTGTAGTGTGCATTATTCTACTTGACTTGCGAAGCTTTGTGCTAAAAATAGAAGTTTGATCTGAAGAAAAAAGGTAATATCTTAAATCTTTGTGCTCTGGTAAAGGTAAGATAAGTGGAAATTTTTTCTTTGTAAGTATGAATTTAGGTATGTTTGATAGATTTTTCCCTAGTCTGAAAACTAGGGAACAACTAGAAGAAAGAAGATTTTATCTGAATAAATTTGATAGAGATACTGAAAGATATGTTATTCCTATGCATAGAAATATATTTTGGACTAACAAGTGGATGTAGGACCCTAGAAAGAATGTTTGTAGATTGCAGGTCCATCACTATGATCCTAGTGCGCAGTACAAAAAAGGTTGGGGATCATTTAAAAGAAAGAGAGGATTGACACTATGTTATAACTGCAGAAGACCGAGACATATTTCTAAGGAATGCCCTAGTGTAGGTCCTACTTGTATTTGTTGTAAAGCTATTGTTCATGAGGTTTTGGATTTCCCTAGAATGATTACGAAAGTTGAAAAGATGAACATGAGACAAGAAAACCATGAAGAAGGTCAAGAAACTAAGGATATGTTAGAAAACCAGAATGAATAAAAATCTATGTTATTACAGCTAAAAGAAACCCTGAATGATCACAGAGACATCAGTTTACCAGAGATCTTAAAAGAGAAGCAATGTATAGAAACAAGAATAGGAGAATTCAACCTAGACTGTGTTTTGGATGAGGAAACACATGTGAATATTATGACAAAAATCACTTGGGAAATTTTGGCAAATCCTAACATGATTCCTTCATTGGGAAGCATAGGATTGTTTAAAGGAAAAATGTTAACCCTATATGGACGAGTTACTAATATACCTATGATTTCTCATGGAACATCAACCAAAGAAGAATTTGAATTCATTGAGTTTGTTGAGAACAACACCCCTTTTTCACTTTTGTTAGGAAATATATGGATTGAGAAATATTAGATCCGAAGGAAAGCAGAGGAAGAAGCTACAGAACAGAAAAATAAATAATTAAGGGACTTCATAGCTAAGAATAGAGTGACTAATACAAGAACAAGACAACATGTTGAAGCAACAGAAGGCAAGAAATTTAGCTGTGAATTTGAAAGAATGCAGGAAGGATTAAAGATCCTTTCCACGTAGGAGAGAAGAGCGCCTACCCTAGAAATAGTAAGAAAAGAAGTATTACCCTCGAACCCTTTGAAAGATGATCAACAGTGCGAAGTTGCTATGCTAAGAGAAAATAAGAATGCAAATGGAAAAATGACCCCAGAGACTTAGACCATAGGAAGGAAGGCAAGAAATCTCAGTAAAAAGAAGGAAAAGTTAGAAAAACTGTAGGAAGTTCCAGAGAAGACTTCGTAGAAGGAAGGCTTGCAGAACTTGAACCTCACTAGATTAGCAGAACCGTGCAGAAAGGAACTTCTCCACGGTGAAGCTATATGACCGTTGGAGGCATCCCGACTATTAGAATGATGCTCCAAAATGACTAGAAACACATTTATTGCCGAAAAGATCGCCATTGGACCGTTGATACTGTGCCATAATGGATGGAATCGAATTGATTGACGCATTCGTGCTTGTTGGAGAAATCTGTTACGATGTTACTTATTTAATCTGTCGAATGCTACACCGAGACCACTTTTTGCAAACAAGATATATGAACTAACAGAGACATGATTTCATACTGTGATGTACTGTCTAGACCTCACCATAGATTTGATTACCTTGAGTGTCTATTCACCTACCCTAGTTATTTGATTACGAGTGTGCATGTCGGGTGACCTTAGCGCAGTAGATAAATTTTTAGAAGAGATCTTGATCGACCTCATGGCTGAGAAAGTCATGTCTGCAAGTATATAGGCATCATCAACGGGTGGATTGTAAGCATCCCCCTTGACTAGACGTTGATCTGTGCCATCCCAAACCGTGAAGGAGAAGAGAAGCAAGCACTATGACGATCTGGAAAATGCAAAGCAGATCCTGTCGGTCTTGCCCGACTATATCCCACCCTTGGCTGGCGTATTTAGTCATGGCAACATCCCATGTGATTTTTAGTACATGCTCATCATTGCATACCTCCCGAAGAGGATACGTGCAGTCAGACTGCAGTTGGGACTGATCCCAGCTCTCAAGATAAGTGATTTCAACCTTGGCAATAGTAAGAATTATGCGATGCTCGCACCACATCACTACCTAATGAAGATGACTGGGAAGAAGACCAAGATATTTCCCCATCCATGGATCAAGGAGATTACAAGATTGACGATATTGAACGTCATGAAGATCCCCCACTTTGACAGACATCAAGAGGTTAATGCGTGCGTTAAAATCCTCTTGTCACACTACCATGGAGGTTGTCTTTGGTTGGATAGGTGCATCACTGTGGATCTAGCATTGATTTACTTGATCACTGAACTAAGCATGCAAGGACCAAACCCTCACAAGTTCTACCCAGGAAATACATCAGATCGCTCCTTGGCCCAGTGCATCAAGGAGGCGTATGGCGATGTGGAGAAAGGGAAGCAAGGTTACAAGGTAACCTCCATCTAGGATGGCATGGTGCACCTAGCTTGTCAGTTGATAGTGGGAAAGCTCATCAGAAAGAACCACCCTACACAAGTAACAGGATTCGTAGTCTACCTTGTAGGGAAGTGCGTCGAAGGGATGTAGATGAACTGGGCAAGCTACCTCATTAATGAATTAGAGAAAGACTACCGCAAAGCACAAGACCGAGGCTATGAATTTCACTTCAATTGTTTATTGATTCTCATTGCATTTGTCGCTTGGGAGATACCAAAGGGAGTGACATTCCCGGAAGTTGAGCCATCGGATCCACTGGCTGCGAGGTTCACCACCTTGTCGTATTCGAGCTACATGGCGAAGCAGTGGAAATAAAATGTGGTGTTCCATGCATACTACCTACAACTCAAGTGTGCCATTGAATCATTCCCCCGAATGACCCTAAACACCTTGCATACATACAGGCCACTAATGAAGTTTAATGCAGACACACATTTCATTTACATCACTGCATGTATGGATGAAAGAAAGGAGGAGTTGTAGTCCTACTACAAATTGACCGATGAAGACATGGATGAGATAACCAAGGAATGGCCAACCAAATTCCTTGTACCAGTCGAGAAGACAGAGCTCTCTAACCCTGACATCATTGGAATCCCTTTAATCACCCAGACCGAGTATGACGGGCCAAGAAACACAAAGAGAAATAAGAAAAAGGAGGAAGTGCAGGACATAGATAGTGAGGAAAAGAACAACGCATCAGAGGAAACTGCATCTGAATCACTTGTAGGAGGAGGAGGTGATGAATTAAACCAAGAGGAGGAAGGGGAATAAGACAAGCAAGATAAGGGCGAAGTAACATCGCCAAAGGATCCCTTTACAAAGGTCAAAACATCCAAGAAAAGGAAGGGTTCTCCACAGAAACCCTCAGCATGGAAGAAATCCCGAGCCACTAAAATTCAGTAACATAACATGATCACAGTGGATGATATCAAACTCATCATCACAGTTGTCGAAGATGCATCAGAGGATATCCTGTAGAGACATGAAGCCGAGAAAGAAATAATGTATAATAGGATTGAGAAGGAGCTGAAAGACATCCAGCAAGCCATCGAGTCAAGCCGCGCAGTGTCTATTGTGCCATCCTCAGCAGAAAGTGTAGAATTGGGGGATGAGCCTACCCAACTACGCATATTAGCATATGCAACAGAGACCTGAATTCATCGAGTCAAGGAAGAAAAGGAGTAGGCCATAGAGGCCTTGAAACAAGAAAAGGAGGAGATCTGAGAGAAAATTCAGGTTGCGCAGTAAGAGAAAGATGACCTCCGGGTGAAGTTTGAAGAGGACAAAGAGAAAGACCATATTCTTTTAGAGCAGACTATGGTCAGAGAGGAAGTAACGAGAGCACTTCACTCTATGTCAGGCTTGGCATAGATGGAAGAAGTGATAGTCGAGAGCCAAGTGGGGAAGCTCGTTGAGGCCATTCAGTAGCTTCAAGAAAGAGTAGTAGAGCTAGAAATTCAAGCAGTGCCTAGCACTCCGCAAGAAATAAGAGATCATAGGTAAGAAAACCAGGGGAGTGGTAGAAAGAATTAGGGCATTGGCCACAGAATGTAAGCAACTAAGTGATAGAAGAGTGAAGACCTATGAGCGCCTTGCAGAAGACCTGAAGCTGAGGAGATTGGAGGCACAACTCCAAGAGGCGAAGCAGTAGGTGTCAACTGTGCAAGTGTAGCTGAAGCTGCTTACGGCCATGGAAAATATGAAAAGGTCACAGGAGTAGTGCACAGTTCAGCAGCAGGTCATTTCCATCTAGAGAAAAGCTATGGAGGTGACACAAAGACTCCAAGCAGTGTAGGATGAAGCTTGCACACTTTTTGAAGAGATAGAGGGACAAGGCTCACAGTTGGAACATGCAGTCACAACAGTAGAACAACACCTAGAAGGGCCTCTCACCGAGAAAGTAATCCAAGATTTCGTCGAGTAGGAGGCTCTGGCGAAACAACAAGTCGAGGCAGCTCGAGCTAAGCTAGAGACCTTCGAAGCACCATTGCCTAGATCAGAGTGACTTGGGACGAGTCACAGTTGAGTGTTGGGGGCCTATTATCCCTTGATCAATTTTGGAGGAAACGTTGTTCATGTTTGACCATTTTTGGGACTTCGACAGGCTGGTCGAAGATGGAGCACCCAGGTGAAGCAGAGATCGCAGGATATTGCCCATTTTGTGGGATTTTGGGGATTTTAGGGTTTATGTAATGATTATGGGATGTCGTCCCATGGGTGTACCCATGCTTAGGCCCCTTTTTGTAATGTATAAATAAGTACCTAAGAATGTAAGAAGTAGTTACAGTTACTAGAATTGGCTTAGTGCAAGTGGTATATTACTAGTCATTAATCAGCTTAGTGCATGGCTAGTTGGCTTTGTGCACGAATGAGTTAAGGCTTGTAGAGCCAAGCGTAAGTGTTTTTGTAAGTGTTTGGTGCAGACAGACTGTGTAAGGCTTTGTGCTTTTATCCAATTCGGGGAAGGAGGATCTGGCGAGGTGCACGCATATCTCTTGTCCTTTGTGCATTTGTCTCTGTGGCTTGGTGCATGTAAGAAGATTGGAAGAGAATAATAAATAAGAAGAAGATTTGGTGGACGTAGCCCCACACTGGGTTGAACCACGTATATCATGTGTTGATTTTCTTTATACAATATTGTTCATGGTGTTTATGTATATATTTTCTTATTGCATTATCCTTGATGTACGATAAATAGATCTATTAATTCTTAGTGCTTTATGATGTGAATGAATGTTAGATCTGAGCTTATGCTAAGTGCTTAGAAGTGTTTGATCTATTTATTACAGTGTTGTTCTATATTTAGGGTTTGATATGTGATGTGAATAAGAGTCATACTTAATGCATATTGTTGGCTAAGTGCTTTGTTAAGGTGTTGTAATCACAGATCTGTATCCCAACTAGGTTGTAGGAACTTGAATCCTGTAACCCCCCCTGCCTCTACCTCAGGTGAGACTTCATCTACTTCGCAGGTGTTGCTGAAAGGGTCAGTAGTTAGGGTTTTCTTGGTGTGTTGTTGAAGCGTTGAACCTTGGGTCTGGCCCTCTGCCAACAAATACCCATAAATATAAAGATAGGTATAAACTACACATAGGAAAAAACCATAAGAATAAACACATAAACAATAATTTAGCATGTAATTTAACACACAATTGACACTTATCTTGGTAAAAATATCACTAAGTGTGTCAAGACCTTCCACAAACCTCCCAGCCGTAGATCACGCTGCTCATCACTCTCAGTAGTGGGTCACCCCCAAGATGGGACTAAACTCCACTCGGGTAAAGGGGTTCCTAACTAGGCTGATGTAGTTTAGACAACAGGAGAGACTCTGTCACAAGTGCCAACTCAAACTAACACCCTATAGTCCCTCATTCCCCACATGCATGTCCCACCCCAGGAAGTGTGCCCCTTCTCTGCTCAATAGTCCCTCGGCTTCCCCACTTCCTTTCTGGGGCTTCAACAACAGGCTAGATAGGAAGTCTCAGAGCCTTGTAGTTGCAATTTGGCAACTTTGGGAAATCAATTCCCAACAATTCTCTCACCTAGAGAGAATTTCTCATGGGCCTGAAAACCCACCTCTTCAGTATCCCATGGGCCTAACAACCCACTTCTTCAATCCAACTCCCAAGCTAACTAGGTGTCGATACAAGTATAGGTATGGGGTACATGTAAAGTCACAGGAAGGTACGGATATAGGTACAATGATAGTAGAATAATTGTATGGTGGAAACTGAATGAGTCTATGAATGACGATGGAATGAATGAATGAATCCTCTCGAAAATGAACTAAGTCTAGACTATATGTATGCATGTTCCCAACTTGGCACTTGCCATGTTGAGAGTTACTTTGGTCCACTTGTCCCCATGCTTAGAACTTAGGATAAAATAATTATCCAAACTTTATACTTTAAGTAATATTAATATAACATTCATTTTTGGCTTAACCTCCCTATATTAGCCCCTTATCCTTAACTTTTAGCCCCCCTTTCCCTAACTAGCGGAGTTTAGTCCTTCATGCTATTTTATCGTGGTTAGTCTACATGCATCAATGTATTATATTAATGATATGAGTATTTACATACACAAAAATAGGCCCATCGGCCTTTATCATCTAGGCTCTCCGACCTAATCATCACATAAGCCTCCTAGCTTATAATAACTGGCTCACCAGCCTATAAAGCACAACATATACACAAAGGCTCTCTAGACTTAATTGTTATGAGGAAAATCTCTCTATGGCTAGGATAAACCAAAACAGACAGAAATCACTGCATAAATCAACTATATTCTCAAGTATGTTATGTAAACAAATATGCTAGAAAGACAAGATAAAAGGCCTACCTCTTCCAGACATTCGATGAATTCCATCGTTGAGCACTTGACCCAAAGCAATATACCTACAACTAGTCCTCAAAAACGAAGCAAAAAAAGCATATGGTGATAATAAATGATGTTATCACATTCAATAGAATAATACATTAATAAACATGATAAATACGCCCATGGAATAATAATTCTAATATTTGCAAGATATCAGTTGGACAAGAAAAGAGTATTTCTATTAATATATGATCAACATAAGTAAAAATGTTACAAACTTCTGTGTTGGCATAGTTCAGAACCGAGAAACTAAGTTCCTTCCAACTGGGCCTCCACCACTTCCATCCTCCACCAAAGGCAAGCTCATAAAAGAGAAACAATGAGGTTATGAATCAATAAGGGAAGAGATTGGGGGATGAACATTGTGTTCAGACTTAAAGGAAAAAGGGATGCAGACTCAATATGAAGTAAATAATTTCTCCAGAGTAACTTTGCTCTCAAAGTTGAATTCTTTCTCTTCTTTTCCATGGCTCAGAATTGGCCCATTTATAGTCTTCAAATGGAACTGAAGGGCCCAGTCGGAATGTTTCCAATATATGGAAGGCCAAGGATCATAGATCTCCTATCGTGACATGGAAACCCGACATTAATTTACATTTTTGGGCTCAAATCCTGATGTATGCGGGTTGTAATGGTGTGGCCTGCATATACGCATGTTGTATAGTAGGCAAGGTGTGTACATGTGGAAAAATATGTATTTTTAGCTCTGGGATTTACAAACAGGGATGATAAGTCTGCATGGGGAAATGGAAAAAGGCCTTCTATGCAATATTTAATAAAGTAGTCCCCCATAATATTTTATCATGGTTGGTATACATGCAACGATGTATTATATTAATGATATGAGTATTTACATAATGAGTATTTACATACACAAAAATAGGCCCATGGACCTTTAACATCTAGGATCTCTGGCCTAATCATCACATAAGCCTCCTAGCTTATAATAACTGCCTCACCAGCCTATAAATCACAACATATACACAAAGTCTCTCTGGACTTAATATTGCACACTCAAACTGCTGTGCTCATAACTATGGAATGTGCACACTTCATCATTTTAGCACACAGTACATGTGCGCACTATACCATGGAAGGTGCATGCAAAATCATATCAACAACTCACCAACTTATAATAGTTTTTACATTTAAATTTACAATTTGGGTTCAGCCTAGGGGTATTACAGGAGTAGACAAAGGAGTGTACATGGATTTTTTTTAATGGTTAGTTTGGCAATAATGTAGATAGTGCAGGACCATATATACTTGCTAACATCCAGTCAAAGTTTCGGCCAGTATACATGTTGTTGCATCATTGCCACTATCTTTTCCAGACCGAAGTGTCTTTCCACATGACTATAATGGGCTTCCCATATAAGCTTTGCTCGCTTTCTTGATGGAATGCAGAGATGGCCCAAATGGCACAAAATCCCATCTTGAAGATGGAAATGAGTGATAGCCTTGTTTGCGCCCAACATATGGTAGGTGTTGGAGAAGTCAAGATCTATCTCATAGGGGTGGGGCCATCCAGAGGTCTCATGGCCACAAGAGTCTAGAACTTTGGTGAGTTTTTTGACTGGAGGTCGACTGAGGAAATCAACAACTTGGTTGGTACTTCCTGTTTTATACCTGATGTTGAGGTGGAATTGCTGCAAATATGTGGACCACTTTTAATGGAAGTCATTATGTAATTTGTTAAGAACTAAATATCAATATAGCATAGAAAAACCTTAGAAAAAGTACTCAACACCTTGAAAAAGAGATAATTTCAGATAATAAGCCTCTTCGAGGGGGAAACCTCCTTTTACCCCACTTAAAT